>PVLC010010319.1:8587-51013 GCA_004027655.1 Graphiurus murinus | reverse complement strand
TAGTGAGGCCCTCCACAACTTAGTGAGACCCGGTTTCAAAATAAAGAATTAAAAATAGGGCTGGGGGTGTAACTCGGAGGTAGAATGTCCCTGAGTTCAATCCCCAGTATCGCAAAAAAACCCTACACCCCCAGCCCTATTTTTTATTCTTTCTTTTGAAGCAGGGTCTCTAAGTTGTGGAGGGCCTCACTAAGTAGCCGGATCCTCCTGTCTCAGCCTCCCAAGTACTAGGATCACAAGCGTGCGCCACCACGCCCGGCTCTTTCTCGTTCTTTTAACTTGGAGAGTGTACCCACGAGTCAGACAAGTGAATCTTAAGAACAGGAGCGGTCAGAGGGCTGGTGTCCGGGGCTTTCATGGAGCCGCTCACCTGGGTCATTTGACATGGCGTCCAGCTCCCGGGGGAGGAGGGTGGGCGAGGGGTGCCGTTGGTTTATTGGGGTGTGACCTTCCAGCAGCCTGTAAGCACCCAGAAGCAGGCAAGACCCTCTTTGCGTGTGGGCAGAGAGTGTGACCTTTTTGCCATGGTCACACAGCAGAGTGGAAGCTGGGCTCGGGGCCACCTCCATGCCTCTGGAGTAGAGGCCCTCGCCCCCTGGGTCCCTGGGTCCCCTGCCAGGCTTCTGTCCACCTCTCAACCCAGGCCCTGTGGACCTAGGTGGAGTCCCCCGTCTGGTTACCTGCTTGGTGCTCACCAGGCCGGCTAGCCCCCGAGGAGCAGGCAAGGTTGGGAGCTGTGCTGTGGGTTTTGCCCAGCAGCGCTTGGAGGACCGCCAGCGATGTGGAAACTGCGAGGGAGGGCCTTGGCAGAGATGCTCTGCGCGTGGGCACAGGCCGAAGTCATGCTGCTCCTCTCTGCCCCTGGGCCTGCCGTGGCTCCCGAGTACCCAAGCCTAGATTTCGCTTCCTGTGCCTGCTGGGTTGGCAGGGTGTGTCCTGCAAGGGACCCTCCACGAGAACACTAAAATCCAAATACGGGTGGCGTGCCCATGTCCAAAATGCAGGAACCAGAGGTGTTTCAGATTTCTGAGTTTTTTCAGATTTTGGAATGTTTCCAGAGACGTTACTAGTTGATCAGCTCTAATCCAAAACTCTGCAAGGCTCCAGAATTTGAAACTTTGTGAATGTCATTTCAGTGCCCCAAAAGTTATGAATTTTTTTGGCTGCACGTGGTGGCACATGCCTGTAATCCCAGTACTTGGGAGGCTGAGATAGGAGGATCACAGGTTCAAGGCCAGCCTTAGCAACTTTGCAGGATCCTCAGCAACCTAGTAAGACCCTGTTTCAAAATAAAAAATAAGAGGGCTAGAGGTATAGTTCAGAGGTAGAATGCCCCTGGGTTCAATACCTAGCACCAAAAAAAAAAAAAAAAAAGAAGTCACAGATTTATGATTTTGAATTTTCAGAATAGGATTATTCAACCTCTGCCAATAATAACACTGATAATAACAGCCAAATCTAGACATCTGTTTGCCCAGCATGGCACTAAGAGCTTTACATGCAGTATCTTTTATTTTTATTTTTAATTTTTGGCGGTACTGGGGATGGAATCCAGGGGCATTCTGTCTCCGATCTATACCCCCAGCCCTATTTTTTTTTGTTGTTGTTCTTTATTTTGAAACGGTCTCACTAAGTTGCAGAGGGCCTCACTAAGTTGCTGAGGCTGGTGGCAAACCTGCGATCCTCCGGTCTCAACCTCCCAAGTACTGGGATGACAAGCGTGCGCCACCACGCTTGGCTAATATATCTTTTTTTTCAGTACTGGGAATTGAACCCAGGAGTGCTCTACCATTGAGCTATACCCACAGCCTCTGCCTCCTGAGCTGCCAGAATTACAGGCCTGCCACTACCATACCCGCTGTGTGCGGTATCCTTACAAAAGCCACGTGGTACTGCTCCTTCTATGATTCTCATTTTATGGATAAGGAAACTGAGGCTCACAGAGGTCAAGGGTCACATCCAGGGTCACATGGCTCGTGACCCTGCCTGGTTAGAGCAGAGCCGCCCACCTGGCCTCAGCGGTACCTCGCTCTGCTCCTGGGGCTGGGTTTTCCCTCCTGGGCTTGTGCAGAGCTTTCTCTAGGGCCACTACTGCCTCCGGAGAAAGGAGCTCAAGGTCTCCAAATTATGAACAAATCGAGAAATTCACCCAGCTTCGTGGTTGTCTTCTTCTTTTTTTTTTTTTTTGCGGTACTGGGGATTGAACTCAGAGGCATTCTACCTCCGAGCTATACCCCCAGCCCTATTTTTTATTCTTTATTTTGAAACCGAGTCTCACTAAGTTGCGGAGTGCCTCACTAGGTAGCTGAGGCTGGCCTCGAACCCGGATCCTCTGGTCTCAGCCTCCCGAATGCTGGGATTACAAGTGTGCGCCACCACGCCCGGCTCAGTTCTCTTCTTTTATTTTGGACCACATCCTTGATGGGCGTTCACTGCAAATAGTTAGGAAATTGAGAAAAGGAAAGGGTAAAATACAAAGCCCTGGTTTACTTTTTTTTTTTTTTTTTTTTTGATTAAACCCAGGTGCATTCTACCTCTGTGATCGCACCCCCCACCCCCAGTCCTTTTTATTTTATTTTGTGTGCGCTACTGGGGATTAAACCCAGGGGCATTCTACCTCCAAATTACACCCCAGCCCTATTTATTTATTTATTCATCTATCTATTTATTTATTTCATTTTGAAACAGGGTCTTGCTAGGTGTATTAGAGTCTCACTACTTGCCGAGGCTGTTCTAGAACCTGCAATCCTCCTGTCTCAGCCTCCCAAGTACTGGGATTACAGACATGCACCACCATGCCCGGCTTGTTTTACTTTATTTATTTATGTTTTGGTGGTGCTGGGGATTGAACCCAGGGACATTCTACCTCTGAGCTACACCCTCAGCTCTATTTTATTATTATTTTTTAATTTGGAAACAGGGTCTCACTAAGTTGCTGAGGGTCTTGCAAAATAGTTGAGGCTGGCCTGGGAACCTGCCTTCCTCTTGTTTTACAGCCTCCCAAGTCCTAGGATTACCGGCCTGTGCGCCCCCGCTCCCTGCTGGTTTGCGTTTTAAGGTGTGTCTCTTCTAAGTATTACCCCGCCCTCCCTCCCACATTAATCTTTGCTACATGGGATCAGATAACCTTTTTATCATCTGGGTATTTCCCAGGGAAATGAGCCTTTCTATTCCATGATCCTATCTAGTTCCATTATAGTTTGCTATGGAATAATTAACTACTCCCTAATTACAGAGGATGAGGAATTAATAGCTGGCAGGCACTACAGTCTTTGGGCTCCGTCTTCACGGCAAACCTTGGAGGCAGGCAGTGTAGCCTCACTCTACCAGTGAGGAAACTGAGGCCATTGCGTTTTCCCGTCCCTGGGACATGGTGGAGCCACATGTGGCCGGAGCCCTCACCCACTGCCCCCCTTAGCCACCGGGCCACGGTGGCGAGGGCCTCGGCTCCTGTATTCTCACAGTGCCCGGTGTCCTTGGGGGCAGCGAGTTAGCAGGGTGCTGGCCCAGGAAGGAAGGGAGATCGCAGAAGCCAGAGTGGTCTGCAGTCGTCACTGTGCAGCCTTAGCCAAAGAAAGCTCGAGCGTCATCGCCGCTAGGAGCGGCCACTCCTGGGCGGCAGAAGCCCCTGCCTGCGGGAATTTGCTGGAGTGTCCGGCTCTGCTGAGTTCCCCAGCCTCCAGAGCGTGTACAACCGAGCTCTCTTCCTTGCATCTGGGACACGGGCACAGTTGTTCCTGTTCCTTCCAGGTCTTTAGGATGCCAGGTGCCCGTGAGCCATCGGGTCCTTTCAGTACCGCCAAAAAACGAACAGATAAACCATGTGTTAGCCATGCGTGCCGTCTTCAGGTGGAGTTTGGCAGGCTGCACCTGTTCAGGCGTTGAGTTAAACACGGTTCTGGCTGTCCAGGCTGGAGCCTCCCAGGAGAGGGAGGTGGCATCCAGCCTCCTGCAAATTAGTGATGAGGGAAACTGAGTCCTGGAGTGGACGGAGAGAGGCCTGATGCTTTAGCAGTGTGGCCGGGGTTCAAGCCCGCATCCTTTATTGAGTGCCGCTCTCTGCTCTGTGGTCCAGGGTGGCTGTTCCCTCCAAGGCCACCACCTTGGCGACTGGAAGGGGACTTTGGGAAGGGAGGCCATGTGTACAAGGACAGGACCGAGCGTGGCCACCGCGTCTCAGGACACCCAGAGGGGAGGCTGGTGCTCCCAGGGATGGGGCTTTGCCCTCCTGAGGGACCTGTGCACCTGTGTCCCGCTCCCTGGAGCCCACCGGCGCCTCATCCAGTGCAGTGGTGCACGCTTGTGATCCCAATACTTGGGAGGCTGAGACAGGAGGACCACAGGTTCAAGGCCAGCCTCAGCAACTTAGCGAGGCCCTCAACAATTTAGACCCAAATAAAAAATAAAGCCAGGCACAGTGGTGTACACCCATAATCCCAGTCCTTGGGGCCGGGGTGGGGGGTGGCTGAGACAGGATTGCAGGTTCAAGGCCACCCTTAGCAACTTATTTACTAAAAAAGTAAATAAATAAAAAGGGCTGGGGGTAGCCGGGCGTGGTGGCGCATGCTTGTAATCCCAGCATTTGGGAGGCTGAGACCGGAGGATCCGGGTTCGAGGCCAGCCTCAGCTACCTAGTGAGGCACTCCACAACTTAGTGAGACTCGGTTTCAAAATAAAGAATAAAAAATAGGGCTTGGGGGTATAGCTCAGAGGTAGAACGCCCCTGAGTTCAACCCCCAGTACCGCAAAAAAAAAAAAAAAAAAAAAAAGTAAAAAGGGCTGGGGGTGCAGGCCTCAGAGGTAGAACACCCCTGGGTTCGATCCCCAGTAGCACATTAAGCGGAGGAGCCATGCATGTAACATAGACAACTCCAGCTGGGTGTCTGAGCCCCGGGGTTTGGGAGTCAGGCCTCAGTGTAAGTCCTTGTTCTGCTCCAGGCCGCTGTGTGACCTGAACAAGGAACTTAACTTGCAGAGTCTCTGATCCTCGTGTCTAAGCTCAGCGGCGCCTCCCTCCCGAGTCCTGGGAGGATCCCACGGTGCAGGCTCCCCACGCCCTTCGCTCGGTGCCGGCCGAGAGTGAGTGCGCCACTCCGAGGTGACGGTCCCCCCAGGATCGTCTGTCACTGTCTCTGGAGACCACCCTGCAGGCCCTGTGTTACAGGCAAGGAAACCAGGGATCAGAAAGGCCCAGGGAGTGGCCCCGAGCTTCACAGCAGGGCACAGCGACTCCAGGGCCCCTGCCTGCGTCCCGTGCCTGGGTGGCCGTGTGGAAGCTGCAGGTTGAGCTCTGGTGTGATGTGTGGTGCATGCAGCAAGTGCTCAATAGATGCTCACTGCAAAGCAGAAGTTGCTGTAGGGTTTCCTTGGACCTAGTCAAGGCAGAATGACCCAGAGGGAACCTGCTTCTATGTGGATTTCCTCAGGAACTCTCCCTGCTGTCTAGGCTGGGCGACATCCGGTGAATCAGAGATGTGAATTCTATCCCAAAGCTGTCCTGAGAACATCTAATGTCATGCAAAAAAAAAAAAAAAAAAAAAAAATCCCTGATGCACAATGTATCAAAATTTTTTTTCATCTAAAAAAACCCAGCAAGGTTCAACATGGCTGATCTTGGTGAAGGGCCCAGGGAGGAAGGAGGCAGGAGATGGGCATTACTGGATAAAACCTGCAGAAGGGCGTCTCCAGGAAAGGCTAGAGGTTGTGTCTGCTTACAGACTAGAAGCTTATATAGGTTGTGTTTTGTTTTGGTTTGCAGTACTGGAGATTGAACCCAGGGGCATTCTACCTCTGAGCTATACCCCTAGCCCTATCTTTTATTCTTTATTTTTGAAACAGGGTCTCACTAAGTAGCTGAGGCTGGCTGCAAACCTGCGATCCTCCTGTCTCAGCCTCCCAAGTACTGGGATTACAGGCGTGCGCCCCCACGCCCGGCTTATATAGGTTGTTTAAGGGGAGATTATGGGGCAAGGAGAGTGGGGGTTAGCTGTTGGGGGGGGGTGTTGGGTTGTTAGAGCTGGGTTAAGCAGGACTTTTCCTTGAGCAGAGGGACGTCCTAAGTAAGGGGCTTGTTAGGCACATCTTGGGCAAGATAGTGGGGACATATCGATAAGCAGGGAAGAATGTAGTTGAACAAGACGTGGGAATTTCTGGTCATCAAAGAGGCCTGCAGGCCGGGCGGGTGGTGCACGCTTGTAATCCCAGTACTTGGGAGGCTGAGACAGGAAGATGCGGGTTCTCGGCCAGCCTCAGCTACTTAGTGAGGCCCTTCCTGATGCTCTTTCGGTATCCGGGGTCACGTGCTGGAGCGTGATGCCCACTGGGCAGAAGGCACGTTTCCTTCACAGAAGCTGTGGGCTTCTGCTTTTGCTTCTTAAAATACAACCCAAACATCCCAAGTGGGCTCCAGGACCTGCCATTGGGCTTTGCCGAGACTGTCTCTGCCTGTCTTGAGTTTGGTGGTGGGGACTGGACGGAGGACGGCACCTCCCTGATCCCCAGAGCCATAGATCTTGTGTCTACAGTGGAGTGGGATCCTGGGGCTCGTCACAGGTCAGGGGCCCGGACCGCGCTCCAGGGCCGAGGGATTGGATGGGGGAAAATGACTGTTTGTTTGTTTATTACTGGGGATCGAATGCAGGAGCACGCTACCTCCGACTTACACCCCCAGTCCTTTTTATATTTTATCTTGAAAAAGGGTCTTACTAAGTTGCTGAGGGCCTCACTATGTTGCTGAGGCCGGCCTCAGACCTGTGATCCTCCTGTCTCAGCTTCCCAAGTCCTGGGATTACAAGTGTGTACCACCATGCCCAGCAAAAATAGCATGTTTATTTAGCCCTAGTTTAACATTTCTTCCAGGTATTAAATGTACATGACAAATCACAGTATTAGGGACAGTACCGGAGTTCCTAGTAGAAATCTCTCTCTCTCTCTCTCTCTCTCTCTCTCTCTCTCTCTCACACACACACACACACACACACACACACACACACACACACAATTTATATATGTATATATGTTTTAAAATTGTGTTCTTTGCCATATATGGTACTGGAGATTGAACCCAAAGGCATTCTACTTCTGAACCCCCAGTCCTATTTTATTTTTTATTTTGAAACAGAGACTCACGAAGTTGCTGAAGTTCTAGCTATGTTGCTGAGGCTGGCCTCGAACCTGCGATCCTCCTATCTCCGCCTCCCAAGTACTGGGATTGCAGGCATGTTCCACCATGCCCGGCTCTGTATTTTTATATCACGTTTCAGCTGCTGCAGATACAACTGACATGCTAATAGCTCTTGGACTTGCCTCTAGATCTTATTATTTATTGCTTTAATAAAGTAGCATGAGAGCTCCTGATCAGAGCAGGTTTTAAAATTGTGTTCTTTGTCAGATTTTACTATATTGGCTTTCTTTTAATCCTTCCTATTTTATTGTATTCGATTTGCAACTATTAATTCTGGGACCAGGTATGGTGAGGCAAGCCTGTAATTCCAGTACGTGGGAAGCTAAGACAGGAGGATTGCCAGTTCAAGGGCAGCCTAGGCAACTTAGTGAGACCCTCAGCAACCTAGTGAGACCCTGTTTCAAAGTAAAAAATAAACAATGGGCTCGGGGTGTAGCTTGGAGGTAGAACGCCCCACCTGGGTTCAATCCCCAGTAACTAACACACACACACACACACACACACACACGCGCGCGTGCGCGCCCGTTATTCTGGAAAGAAAGGAGCCTGTAGGTTTCCCCAGAGAGCTGATGGGATTCCTGGCACAAAAGAAGGTCGAAGAGCCTTTAGCCTTTAGACTCAGATGCGCGTGCTACGCTGACCTGCTCCAGCCCCCTGAGCGGGGGCGGCCACCTCCCCTCCCTGGATCTTACGCTGACCTGGCCAGAGAGGCGCCCCTCCCCCATGGGGAGGTCAGCATGGTGCTAGATCCATTCGCTGGGGGTCCGTCTGTCTGTCCGCTGGGTGTCACCTGGTGTCCTGGAAAGGCCTTGACTGGCCTGCACCGGTGCATTCCCGCCGCCACCTGCATACGCCTGTCTGGCCTGTCCTGCTCATTGCTGATCTGCGTCTAATCCCGGTGGGCTGCCCCCTGACCCTGAGTGCGACTGTGTCTGTCTTACAAAGTGTCAGCACACCGATGTCGAGGATCTCATGCTCCCGCCGGCCTCCACAGCGCCGCAGTGCCCTTTGGAGGGGAAGAGCAGCCACGGGCTCAGGGGCACCCCGCCTGGCCAGTGGTTAGCCAGGAATGCACCCCAAGTCTGTCCAGCGTTGGGGCGTGCCCTCTTGTCCCTCCTAAGACAGGCCTGTCGCGTTTCCCGAGTCCAGCCCAAGGGGGACCTGGTAAAGAGGGCTCGGATGTGTCCAGTGCCCTGTGCGGGGGAGGTGGGCAGGCCCCTCCCCCGCCCCGGCCATCTCCCACATCAGAATACTGTCCCTGGATGACGGGACATGATTGGGTATTTGCATCCTTGGGCACTTTTGTTACGCAACACAGGATGAATTCAGCTAGCCTAGAGGAGGTAGGTCAGTCAGTTGACTTGGTCTCCGGAGGCAACCAGGAGAAGAGGTAAAGCTGAGCGTGTTGGTGCACACCCATGATCCCAGTCCTTGGGAGGCTGAGACAGGAGGATCACAGGTTTGAGGCCGGCCTCAGCAACTTAGTGAACTTGGCAAGACCCTATTTCACACTTAAAAATTAAATAGGGCTGGGGGTGTGGCTCAGAAGTAGAACATCCCTGGGTTCAGTCCCAACACCACCAGAGAAAGAGAGAGAGAGAAAAGAGGAGAGGAGAGGAGAGGTAAACACGAGCTACAGGAGGCTGCTGCTGGTGTAACACCGCATCGTGTTTACAGTAAAGTTTTATTTGTAAGTTGTGTGCTCTAAAACGGTGACAAAAAGCACCCTAGTCCAGCCTTCTGTCCTGTATGTCATTATCCCTAGTCCAGCCTTCTGTCCTGTATGTCATTATCCCTAGTCCAGCCTTCTGTCCTGTATGTCATTATCCCTAGTCCAGCCTTCTGTCCTGTATGTCATTATATGTGCTATACTTCTTTTTTCCTTTTTGGTACTGGGGATTCAACCAGGGGCGCTCTGCTCTTCCACTGAGCTACATCTCCAGCCCTTTTTATTTTGTTTGAGACAGAGTCTGGCCAAGTTGCCCAGGCTGGCCTTGAACCTGTGTTCCTCCTGCCTCAGCCTCCCGAGTCACTAGATTTGCTTACACCAGCCCTTCCGCAGACATCAGAGTGCAGACCTCACCATGCCGGGGGCTCTTGCTGGAGGGCAGGAGGAATTCCTCAACTCCCTGAGCTCCGTTGTTGACCGGCGGGCGCTGTGTTCGGGGCTGGTGGCAGCCGTCCGCCTCTTCATCATTTCGACCCTTCTAAGGTACGCTGAAGGGGAGCTGAAAGGGAGGTGACAAAAGGCTCCACGCAAGCTCCGTGCGTCCCCCTTCACACCACGTGACTTACTTAATTCCCCCAGGGCCACGTTGCTAGTAGTCGGCAGAGCTGGGACTCTAGGTCAGGTACGTAGGATCCTATTCCAGTGCTCAGTCCCTGTCTCTGATAGCTTCCTGGTGAAGGAGTGGAGACAGGAGCCCCTGGCGAGAGGGGCTCGGGTTTAGGAAGCCACGGCAAGGTCGCCCTGACCCAGTCTTTGCTCACATCGTGCCCCAGGCAGAAACTACGTGTGTTCCTCTTCTCATGCCCAGAAGGGGCCGGGCCGGCCATCGGCCAGAGTCAGGCATTGTCCAAGCAGCGGGCTGGCCAAGGGCGGCCGGTGTGGGGACGTGGTTCGGGGCCTGGGCTCGGAGGCGGACAGACCAGCTGTGTGAGCCCCCACAGAGTACTTCACCTCTCTGAGCCTCAGTTTCTCCTCCTGTAAAATTGGGCTGGGGTGGGTGGTGGAGCCTGGGATATGTAATATTTATAATATAAAACTTCCAGCCTGTATTCCTTAAGACCTTACTAGGCAACAGAGTGTAGGATCACTCCCTCTGCGTGTGCGTATTTGAGTGAGTGTGTGTGTGTGTTGGGGATTGAACCCAGGGACATTCTACCGCTGAGCTACACCCCCAGCCCTATTTATTATTTTGAAACAGGGTCTCTCTAAGATGCTGAGACTGGTCTTGAAACTGCGATCCTCCTGTCTCAGCCTCCCAAGTATGGAGATTACAGACATGGGCCACCACGCCTGGCTTTTTTTTTTTTTTTTTTGAAGCAGTCTCTTGCTAAATTGCTGAGTCTGGCCTCCAACCTGAGATCCTCCTGTCTCAGCCTCCCGAGTCCTAGGATTACACATGTGTACCACCACATTCAGCTGTGTGTGTGCGTGTATGCTTTTTAGTCAATTTTGTTTCCTGGAACTACCTACCATTCTCTCTTTTTTTTTTTTTTTGTGGTACTGGGGGTTGAACTCGGGCATTCTACCTCCGAGCTACACCCCCAGCCCTATTTTTTATTCTTTATTTTGAAACAGGGTCTCACTAAGTTGTGGAGGGCCTAAGTAGCTGAGGCTAGCCACAAACCTGTGATCCTCCTGTCTCAGCCTCCCAAGTACTAGGATTACAAGCATGCTCCACCACGCCCGAGTCCTGCCGCCTTTTTTTTTTTTTGCTGTACTGGGGATTGAACTCAGGGGCATTCTACCTCTGAGCTATACCCCCTGCCCTATTTTTTTAATTCTTTATTTTGAAGTAGGGTCTCACTAAGTTGTGGAATGCCTCACTAGGTAGCTGAGGCTGGCCGCGAACCCGGATCCTCCGGTCTCAGCCTCCCAAATGCTGGGATTACAAGCGTGCGCCACCACGCCTGGCTCCTGCCTTCTCTTATCCAGTGGAAGCTGTCCTTTCTGAGTTGGCCCAGAACGAAGAAGAGGCAGCTCCACAGGGCTCCTGCCCCTGTAGGATCTGCCCGAAGCTGCTGGTATTGTCTTTCCAGCTGTGGCCCACAGGGCAGATCTAGCCTGCCCCGACTTTGTCGTCGCGAGGAGGCCCTGTGCTTGGTGTGAGCGACCCAGGAGCTCCATCTGTGTTTCAGCGCTAAATGCAGTGGTTGCAACAGTTGTGGCTCCACCAAGCTCACCACGAGCTCACGCGTGGTTCCTGGCCCGCCCCACCCCTCCATGAGGACGGTAAAACAGTGTCTCGGGAAGTTTGGGAAGGAGGTGCAGGGACAAGGGGTCACTCCTGACCCCGCCTCACGGGCCCAATTCCATAGTTCCCGTATGTCCCTTCCAGTCTTTGCCCATACGATGTCATACCATGATGCTCTGTGTGTGTGTGTGTGTGTGTGTGTGTGTGTGTGTGTGTGTGTGTGGTTCTGGGGATTAAACGTGGGTGTTCTGCCTCTGAGATACACCCCCATCCCTTTTTAATTTTTATTTTGAATCAGAGTCCCACTAAGTGGCTGAGGGTCTCCCTAAGTTGCTGGGGTTGGCCTTGAACCTGCGATCCTCCTGTCTCAGCCTCCCAAGTCCTGGGATCACAGGCGTGCGCCACCCCACCTGGCGATGATTCTCGCGCTGGCCGTCCAGGTCCCTGTGGCAGGGACGCAGTTCCCTGCTGCTTGCTTTCCTGGAGGCCGATGAGAACCCGGAGGTGCAGATTGCTGCCCGGGGCACCTGAGCCACCCAGCTGCTGAGCTCGGGTATGAGCCCCGGGCGTGTCACTGCCCGGTCCGTCTTGTGCCTAACCGGGGTGCCTTGCGGTGCCTCCGAGAGCAAGCAGGGATGGATGAGAGAATGTCGTCATCATTTTAGGTTCAGAAAATGCAAAGCAAGTCCGGGAAGAGAGCTCTGGCTCAGGAGCACAGGCCCTGGGGAGAGAGAGAGAAGGAGAAAGGAGAAAGAGAGGTGGCTTTGCTGGTTTCCTCCCCTGCCCGCCAGCTCACTCTCTGAGCTCCAGGAAGAGGATGGTTAATGAGGGAGGACTGGATGGGGTCCTGAGAGGAGGCTTTATAAGGACAAACTGTGGCGTGTATAAAGCCCGCAGCCCAGTGCCTGGTATGCGGGTGCACGGGGACCGTGAACCTCGGGGGCAGCGTGCCCGTCCCGCCCTCCCGCCACCCTTGGGCTGCACTGCCTGCCCTCAGCGCTGCCCGGCTCCCTCCCAGCCCCGACCCTGGCCGGCGCACTTGGCTGGCTTCCCGGCAGAGTGCATGGGAGGTCTCTGATCCAGGCCTGCCTGGCAGCACGGGAGGGCCGGGGCATGGAGCGTGGGGGCTGAGGAGGTGGCGTGGCCATGGCAATGGGGTGTCCTCGGGAGGGACCTCAGGGCCGGCCGGGCCCTCGTCCAAGGCCACTTTGTAAGTGCTCTGGGTGCTCCCCTCCCTCCTCCCCCCAGGTCGGGCCGCTTTTCCCCTGGGAACCTCTCCATCTGCCGAGCTCGGAGACACCACGCTGATCTAGAAGGTTCCCGAGAGCTGGAGCCCAGATGGCACCTCCTCATCACCCGTGCCCTGGGAATGCGCCGGCCTGTCTCGGGCACCCTTCCTCCTGTGCACTGGTGTCTCAGGAACTGGCTTCGTTGTTCCCCGCCGGGGTGTCAGCTCGGGGAGCCGGCCTGGGGCTCAGGGGTGCCTATGAAAGGAAGCCAGGGCAGCTCCCTCAGCCCCTCCGTTTTGGGGAGCTCCTGGGTCGGTCACAAGAGGAAGCAGAGTCCCCCTCCCGCCCTCCCTGCGGTCCCCGTCCTGCAGGTCAAGTGACACGGCACCAAGCATGGTATCGTGGGGACCAGGCCACAGTCGCAAACTGACTTTCTCTCTCACTTACGTTTGTGGCTTCTGCTCATTCCTGTCGGCTCCCAGAGCTGGAACTTCCTGGCTGCTCAGATGAGATAAAAGCCCCCCTCAGAAGCTTCCCCCATAGATAGCAGCCCCGCCCCCGCCCCCCACTTCAGCCACCCGTGAGCCTCCTGGGAGGCTGTCATGCAGGAAGAATCCAAGGCTCAGAGAGGTTGAGGGCCGTTGAAGGTCACACAGCTCCTGGCTGGGGCAGCTGGGATGGGGTTGATCCTGTGCTCCCCACACAGTGAGAAAAACACTAGTCGCTTTGTGATTTTTTTTTTTTTTCGGTACTGGGGATTGAACTCAGGGGCATTCTACCTCCGAGCTATACCCCCAGCCCTATTTTTTATTCTTTATTTTGAAGCCGAGTCTCACTAAGTTGAGGAGTGCCTCACTAGGTAGCTGAGGCTGGCCGCGAACCCGGATCCTCCGGTCTCAGCCTCCCGAATGCTGGGATTACAAGCGTGCGCCACCACGCCCAGCACCGCTTTATGATTTTATCACATGGCAAGACCCTGTGATGGCGCCATGCAAGTGTGTGTCTTAGAGAAAAATGTCACCGGCCACCAACGCGCCTCTGGTCGCATTTTGTGTGTTTCTTGTCTTTTCTTGCTTATGGCTTCTCTGTGCCGCTGAGTTCGGCTGACTTGGTGATTTTGCTCTGTGGCACACTCAAAATCACCCTGTGTCCTCCCACACCTTTCTGGTCCCTAAAGCGGAGAACCCGGCGCCCTCGCCCACCCTGCCCCGAGGGATGAGAGGAGTCGCGCTTGCAGGGCCCCGGGTTTGGCGCGGATATGCAGTGGGCTCCATAAGTGCCAGCTTCTACTCCTGACCTCACTCCTGTCGGGAAAGGAGGGCTGGTGGACCCCCGCTCTCGCCTGCCTCTTTGGTCCTCTAAGCCAGTGCCGTCAGGAGAACTCTCTGCAGTGCAGGGAATGTTCTGGAACAAAGGTCAGCAAACCTCTGTGAATGTGTTCTAGTGGCTGTGGTAGGTTTTGTGGTGTGGGTGGTTTTTGTTGCTGGGGGTGCTGCTGATTCTTGTCTCCCTGCTTCCTCCTCCTCCTCCTCCTCCTGCTCCTTCTGCTCTTCCTCCTCCTCATCTCCTGCTTCCCTTGACAATCGTAGCCAGGCGTGGTGGCACACGCTTGTAATCCCAGCATTTGGGAGGCTGAGACCAGAGGACCTGAGTTCACGGCGAGTCTCAGCTACTTAGTGAAGTCCTCCACAACTTAGTGAGACCCAGTTTCAAAATGAAGAATAGAAAATAGGGCTGAGGTATAGCTCGGAGGTAGAATGCCCCTGGGTTCAATCCTCGGTACCACACACACACACACACAAAAACCATCCAGTTGTCCCTTGGTATCTGGGGAAACCGTGACCTGGACCTACCTTACCTGGCCATGATGCCCAAACCCCCCGATGCTCCAGGCCCATGTAGGAAATGGCTCAGAACCTGCAGGAACCTGTGCACGTCCTGCACATAATCACTTCTAGATTGCTTCTAAGACCTGCTACAACCTACATGCTCTGTAAACTGTTACATTGTGTTGTTCAGGAACAGTGACAAGCAGAAGAGGCTCTCCCGGCTCAGTACTGATGCAGGGTACCAATGCACAGTTGTGTTTTGTTGTTTGTTTTTGTTTTTTTTAGGCGTGTGTGTGGGGGGGGTACTTGGGATTGAACCCAGAGGCATTCTGCCTCTGAGCTACACCCCCAGCCCTATTTTACTTTTTATTTTGAAACAGGATCTCACTGAGTTGCAGAGGGCCTCACTAAGTAGCTGAGGCTGACTACGAACCAGCGATCCTCCTGTGTCAGCCTCCCAGGTACTGGGATTATAAGCATGCAAAGCATGCGCCACTATGCCCGGCTTGGTTTTGTTTTGTACTCAGGATTGAACCCAGGGACATTCTGCCTCCAAGCTCCATACCCAGTCCTTTATTTTATTTGGAAACAAGGTCTCCCCCTAAGTTGCGGAGGCTAACCTCAAGCCTGCATTCCTCCTGTCTCAGCCTCCCAGGTACTGGGATTACAAGCATGCACCCCAAGCCCAGCTAGTCGGTTTTTGGTTTTGTTTTCCGATATTTCCCCTCTGAGGTTGACCAAGTGGAGATGCAGAACCCACAGACACAGAGAACTGACGTGGGAACCTCTGTCGAGTCAGGGCCGCCCCAACGGGCCCTGGGCTGCCTGTGGCTCAAGGGCCCTCGGGTGCCCGGCCCCATTCTAGACCCGTCATCGAGACCGTGGCCGCTGGCCGCCTGTGGATTCCAGGCACTTGAAATGCAGCCGGCGCCAACCAGAAGCCAAACTTCAAACTGTACTTAATCTGGCTGAATTCAGATTCCAGCAGCTTCTGTTTCTGGTGGCTACTGCTGGATAGCAGCCCTGAGGACAAGCCCTGGCGGCTCCATCCACGGTCTCCACGGGCCCGTGTTCCCTGGCGGGGCATCGGGGACGCCGGCAGAGGAAGCCCCCCCGGCTCAGGCTATCGGGCACGCTGGCGTTTCAAGGGCAGCTGGGCCCGCGCCATCCCGCCTCTGGGAGAGCGCCAAGTCTTCCAGAGGGTGTTCTTTGTCCCAAGAGGGCAGGCCTGGAACCGTGCCGCCCATGATCCGGGGGTGCCCTGCCGGCACTGTGTAGCATGTGGGGTGCGGGACGGCTCGCCGGCTGCGTCTCCAGTACTCACTGGGCTGGGGGGACCGAGTAGGAAGGACGGGAAGAGAGAGGGGCAGACAGCAGCTTACTGCCATCGAGGCCCAAATTACCATCACCGTCACTGCTGACGTCCTAAGTGATTGCTGTGATCTCTCTTGAGTTTCCCAACAATTTTTTTTGTGTGTGTGTGCTGGGGATTGAACTCAAGTGGCATTTTACCTCTGAACTACACCCTCCCCCAGCCCATTTTTTATTTTTATTGTTTTTTTGTTGTTGTTTTTGCGGTACTGGGGATTGAACTCAGGGGCATTCTACCTCTGAGCTATACCCCTACCCCTATTTTTTTTTTTTTTTTTTTTTTTGTCATACTGGGGATTGAACTCAGGGGCATTCTACTTCTGAGCTACACCCCCACCCCTATTTTTTGTTCTTTATTTTGAAATAGGGTCTCACTAAGTTGCGGAGGGCCTCACTAGGTAGCTGAGGCTGGCGCGAACCCGTATCCTCCAGTCTCAGCCTCTCAAATGCTGGAATTACAAGCGTGTGCCACCACGCCGGGCTATTTTTTATTGTTTTGAAACAAGGTCTTGTTGGTTGCTGAGAGTCTCACTGCTTGCTGAGGCTGTCCTCAACCTGTGATCCTCCTGCCTTAGCCTCCCAAGTACCAATATTACAAAGCACGCACCATCATGCCCGGCTGCAGTAGCCCTTTTCACTGAATAGGAAGCAGAGACTCTGCAGAGGGATGGGCCGTGTGTTATCAGGGAGCTGTCGGCTGCAGCGCTGAGTCCTAAACCACCCTGCTTCCTGAAACAGAACCGACGGCAGGGGCCCGGAGACCCAGGCTCGGCGCAGCTTGGAAGTTGTAAAGCGATTTCCCTCGGTTGCCCAGTCTGTTAAATGCGGGAATGTGAGGCTTAGACTGAAAAACCGTCCTGCCCGCAGTTGTTAGCACGCAGTACTGAGCTGTATCCACACCGGCCCCCACCCCAGCTACCAAGCCCTCCTCGGGTTAACGCTACACACCAGGCCCACCATGGCCCCAGCCCCTGGCCTGCGGTGCGGTGGTGAAGAGCCAGGCCCGGGCTCTTGTGGGTCCGGGGGATGAGACTGCCTGTGTCCCTCCAGCCGCTGGCTCTCGGTCCTGTGTTGACTCCTCTGCACACTTGGCAACGTCATACTCTCCTCTTACTTTGGATTTATGCGGCCAAGGGACTCCCCTGAGTAGGTCCATGGTCGGTGTCAGGTAGCGGTAGCAGGACACTGTCGCACGCCCGGGGCACCAGGTGCATCACGGGCTGCCCGCCCCGCCCCCACAGTCCCAGGTGGTGAAAGAGGTCTAGGGGTGGCGGCAACAGTGGGTGGTTGTCATCACGTTCACTTTCCCTGAAGTTCAAAGTCCAGGAGAAGGGACGAGGCCCAGTAGACAGAGACCAGGGTCCCCCCCCCCCCCGCCGAGGCCAGTGGCACCTCTGGGCGCAGTCTTCTGTGCCTGCACTGGGAGCCAGTTCATCCTCTTAGGAGCAAGTGACTTCAGACGCGTGCTGCAGTGTCATTCCTAGAGTCCCCCTCCCCCCCGTGTCACTTCCAGGGACCTTAGGGAACCTGAAAGCCCCCTTGCCTCTGAGGCTGGGCCTCGCTGCTGCACAGCACCCAGCGTCTGCTTTGCCCCCACAGGGCCGTGCCGGCAGAGAGCGGTGGTGAACAACGAGGGTTGGAGCCCAGAGATGCAGGCACCCAGGGGAGGTAGGTGCACCCAGAAGCCGCACAGCCCAAGACAGCCCGTGCCCCCGGCCTCCGTGATGCCGGGCTGCACATCCTCCCCGGCTTGGTCTCTCTGCAGCCGCTGGTTGGAAATCTAGCTTTTAGCCGGGTGTGGCGACCCACGCTTGTAATCCTAGTACTGGGGAGGCTGAGACAGGAGGATCACAGGTTCGAGGACGGCCTCAGCAATTTACTGAGGCTCTCAGCAACTTAATGAGACCCTGTTTCCAAATAAAATAAAATTGGTCTGAGGGTATAGCTCAGGGGTGGGATGCCTCTGGGTTCAGTTCCCAGTACAGAGAGAGAGGGGGAGAGAGAGGGAAATGCATCTCTAGAAAAAGGCCCCCTGCAGAGTGGAGAGCGCTGGCCTCCTCCCTTCTCTTTATTCTCTTCAGAGGCGAATTCCCACAGTGGAGGGTACTTGCCCAGGAGGTGTCTCTGAGCAGGTCTGAGGCTCAGCCAGGCCCAGCCCTCCTGCGGCCACGTGCCAGGGCTGGTGGTGTGGACATGCTCGCCGAGCCCCCTTGCAAGCGTCCTAGCTTAGTTCTAGGCGTGGTGGCACATGGCCGTAATCCCAGTACTTGGGAGGCGGAGACAGGAGGCCAGCCTCAGCAAATTATGAGCCCCTCAGCAACTTAGTAAGACCCTGTTTCAAAATAAAAAAACAGGGCTGGGAGTTAGCTCAGATGTGGAATGCCCCTGAGTTCAAACACCAGCACGTACGCCTACACACACACACACACACACACACACACACACACACACACAGTTCCTCAGCTCTCAGCTCAGCCTCCTTGAGGAAAGATGACCATTATGTTGCTCCTGGAGGAGGAGGCAGAAGCTCACAGAGGTGAAGTCCCAGGTCCCGATCGATCACAGCCGTCAAGTGGCAGAGGTGAGATTTGAACCTGGGGCTGCAGGCCTCCCGTCCAGAGCCCTTCCCAGCGGCTTCTCAAGCCGGCTTCCAGGTTGCACTGCCTCCTGCTCGAGTCCGACCTGCCCACATTCTCAAGGAGTTGTTCTCTGCTGGCGGGCAGCTGCTTCAGACCTGTCACCCCGCCGTGCAGCCGGAGCCCAGGGCGGTCCACCATTGAGCCACACCCCATGGCTTTTATTTATTTGTTTATTCACTTTTTTTTTTTGGCAGTACTGGGGATTGAACCCAGGGGCATTCCACCTCCAAGCTACACTCCCCATCCCTATTTTTTATTATGAAACAGAGTCTCGCTAAGTTGCAGAGGGCCTCACAAGTTGCTGAGGCTGACTGTGAACTCGTGATCCTCCGGTCTCAGCCTCCCAAGTACTGGGATTACAAGCATGCACCACCACGCCTGGCTTTTTATTTTGTTTTGAGATAGGACCTTGCTAGGTTGCCTGGGCTGGCCTTCAACTTTCCCTCTGTCTTCTTCAGCCTCCTGAGTTGTTGGATTATAGGCATGTGATCCTCCTGTCTTGGCCTCCCCAGTACTGGAATGGACATTTCCAGTAAATGAAAATTTCCATTGTTTTTGTTTTTTGTTGTCCGTTGTTGGGTTTTTCTGTTTTTTTTGGTTTGAACCCAGGGGCATTCTATCTCCGAGCTACACCTCCACCCCAGTCCCATTTTTAATTCTTTATTTTGAAACAGGGTCTCACTCAGTTGCAGAGGGCCTCACTAAGTAGCTAAGGCTGGCTGCGAACCCGAGATCCTCCGGTCTCAGTCTCCCAAATACTGGCATTACAAGCGTGCGCCACTATGCTCAGCTTGACCTTTCTTGATAATCATTTTTTTAAACAATTTCAGTAGTTAACTTTAATGACAATTTACGGTCAAAATTATCCATGCACGTTGGGCAGTAAACTTTATAGTAATTTTGGTCGTAAATCTTGCAGTGATGATCGCTCAGTTTCTGAGAGGAGACGCTGATTACTGAGAGCGACAGGAGCTGGCCAGGGTCCTGAAGCCAAGGAGGGCGGTCGTAGGATTTGAACCCAGGCTGTGGGACCTGAGCCCTTTGGCCCTAGTGACAGCTGTTCCTAGGAGTGGACCCAGCCCCGTGCCAACGCAGATAATTGGCAGTCCGCTCTTAACCCGGACCGTGCCACGTTGGTGGCCACCGTTGGTCCTGTGAAGGGCTGGCAGGTGGCCGGCCTCCCTGACGATGTTCCCTTCTCTCCGCAGATGCGAGCCCGGCTGGCCGCAGGCTGAGCCGTCTCTGAAGCGGGCCTCCAGGCCGGGCCTGCCCCGCCCGCGGCCCAGCATGCGCCTGTCGGTGCGCAGGGCGCTGCTGGTGACCGGCTGCGCGCTGGGCCTGCTGCTGGCCGTGCAGCTGGGGCAGCAGGCCCTGGAGTGCCGCGCGGTGCTGGCGGGGTCGCGGGGCCCGCGGCGGAGCATGCGGCCCGAGCAGGAGGAGCTGGTGATGACCGGCAGAGACCGTGTGGAGTACCGCTACGGCAAGGCCACGCCGCTCATCTTCGTGGGCGGCGTGCCCCGCAGCGGCACCACGCTGATGCGCGCCATGCTGGACGCGCACCCCGAGGTGCGCTGCGGGGAGGAGACGCGCATCATTCCGCGGGTGCTGGCCATGCGCCAGGCCTGGTCCAAGTCCGGCCGCGAGAAGCTGCGGCTGGACGAGGCGGGCGTGACGGACGAGGTGCTGGACGCCGCCATGCAGGCCTTCATCCTGGAGGTGATCGCCAAGCACGGGGAGCCGGCGCGCATCCTCTGCAACAAGGACCCCTTCACGCTCAAGTCCTCGGTCTACCTGTCGCGCCTGTTCCCCAACTCCAAGTTCCTGCTGATGGTGCGTGACGGCCGGGCCTCCGTGCACTCCATGATCACGCGGAAGGTCACCATCGCCGGCTTCGACCTCAGCAGCTACCGGGACTGCCTCTCCAAGTGGAACAAGGCCATCGAGGTGATGTACGCGCAGTGCCTGCAGGTGGGCAAGGACAAGTGCCTGCCCGTGTACTACGAGCAGCTGGTGCTGCACCCGCAGCGCTCGCTCAAGCTCATCCTGGATTTCCTGGGCATCGCCTGGAGCGACGCCGTGCTGCACCACGAGGACCTCATCGGCAAGCCGGGGGGCGTCTCCCTGTCCAAGTGAGTGGGGCCCGCCTCGGCCTGCCCCGGGCAGGTGTCTGCACCTCTCTGGGCCTCAGCGTCCTCTGTTGTATTGGGAAGGCCGGGAAGGGGAGAGTGACCAGCAGGGCTGAGATCTGTGGCTTTGAGTGACTCACTGCTGCTCCCGGAGTCTCAAAGAGGAAGGAGAATCAGTGAGCCCGTGTGTGTGTGTGTGTGTGTGTGTGTGTGTGTGTGTGGCACTGGGGATTGAATCCAGAGGCATTCTACCTTTGAGCTATACTCCCAGCCTGATTTTGTTTCTTATTTGGAAACAGGCTCTCGCTAGGTTGATGAGAGTCTCACTACTTGCTGAGGCTGTCCTCGAACCTGCGATCCTCCTGTCTCAGCCTCCCAAGTACTGGGATTACAGGCATGCCCCACCACGCCCAGCTCTTTTTTTTTTAGTACCAGGGATTTTGATCCAGAGGCATTCTACCTCTAAGCTACATTCCCCAGCCTCCTTTTTTGTGGTACTGGGGATTGAACCCAGGGGCATTCTACCTCTGAGCTACACCCCCAGCCCTATTTTATTTTTATTTTGAAATAGGGTTTCACTAGGTTGATGAGAGTCTGTGTTGCTGAGGCTGTCCTCAAACCTGCAATCTTCCTGTCTCAGCCTCCCAAGTACTGGGATTACTGGCGTGCACCACCACGCCCGCCCCCATCCCTGTTTGATTTTTATTTTGAAACAGAGTATAAGTTACTGAGGGGCTCAGCCTCCCAAGTACTTAGATTACAGGCATACACCACCACACCATACTTTGCAGTAAGGCAGTAGAGGGTAAAGGTTAAGTTCAGATCCCAGATTCTGGAACCAGGTTCAAGCCCCAGCTCTGCCACCCCCTAGCTCTGCGATTTTGGACAAGTCCCTCAACCTCTCTGTGCTTCTGTTTATTTACCTGTAATAGGGATATAATCTGCCTACCTTATAGCCATCTGTGTGTATCCAACAGGTTAAAACACATTAGGTGGCATTATTTCTACTATTATTCTTGCTTTAGCGTTGATATATTACTTTTATTATAATCCTCCCCTATCTCACCATTGTTACCATTTAATAAATGTGTACTGCCGGGCGTGGTGGCGCACGCTTGTAATCCCAGCATTCGGGAGGCTGAGACCAGAGGATCCAGGTTCGAGGCCAGCCTCAGCTACCTAGTGAGGCACTCTGCAACTTAGTGAGACTCGGTTTCAAAATAAAGAATAAAAAATAGGGCTGGGGGTATAGCTCGGAGGTAGAATGCCCCTGAGTTCAATCCCTAGTACCGAAAAAAAAAAAAAAAATGTGTACTAAGTAGCATGGACTAGGTTAAGTCCCCGACAAACAGGCCCTCCTTTAATTCCCACAGAAACCTGTAGAGGACATAGGAACTACTCTGGTCCCGTGAAGACATTAAACCACAGGGACAGGCCGCAGGCCACACAGCTAACAGAGTGTGCTGGGGTTTAAATCCAGCTCTGCTGGACTCTGGAGAAGGCTCTCATAAGCTCGTGTATCTCACCTAAGTGTCCAGTAATAGGGGGTGTAGCCGAGAAGTAGAATGCCTCTGGATTCAATTCCCACTACCAAAATAGTAATAATAATTTTAAAAAGTAAAAAATAACTGGATGTGGTGGTGCACGCTTGTAATTCCAGTACTTGGGAGGCTGAAACAGGAGGCTCCAGGTTCACGGCCAGGCTCAGCAATTTAGTGAGGCCCTCTGCAACTTAGTAAGACCCTGTTTCAAAATAAAGAATAAAATACAGGGCTGGAGGTGTAGCTTGGAGGTCGAATGCCCCTGTGTTCAAACCCCAGTACCGCAAAAAAATAAAAAAGTAAAGAACAAAAGGGGCAGGGAGCCGAGCATGGTGGTGCATGCTTGTAATCACAGTTCTTGGGAGGCGGAGAAAGGAGGATCCAGGTTTGCGGCCAGCCTCAGCTACTTAGTGAGGCCCTCCGCACCTTAGTGAGACCCTGTTTCATAAATAAAGAATAAAATAGGGCTAGGGGTGTAGCTTGGAGGTAGAATGCCCCTGGGTTCAATCCCACAGCCACCCTGCCCAGCCTGCTCTGTCACCCCAGGATCGAGCGGTCCACGGACCAGGTCATCAAGCCGGTGAACCTCGAGGCACTCTCCAAATGGACCGGCCACATCCCTGCGGACGTGGTGAGGGACATGGCCCAGATCGCCCCCATGCTGGCTCTGCTCGGCTACGACCCCTACGCCAACCCACCCAACTACGGCAACCCCGACCCCATCGTCATCAACAACACACACCGGGTGAGTGCGCACGCGTGTTCGTTTCTGCCTGAGGGACAGGGCGAATTGTGTGGCTGCTTGTATTTCCATTTTTGCTTGGGCTGCTAGGAAGCTCAAAACCAGCTGACAGCTTGTCTCTTATCCTCCGTAGCATCTGAAGGCAGATAATATTTGTGTATGAGTTTCATCTTATTTCTCTATTCTTATTTATCCTTTCTTTCCTCTTTCTTTGACTGTATGTTTGTCTTTGTATAGCATGTCAACTCTTTGAGAGTGGCCATAAATAAATAAACTATTCCATAAGGTTTAATATTGATTTGTCCATAAGGTTTAATATTGATTTGTCAAATACATGTGAGTTTACAGCTGTTTAGATTACTATTTTTTTTTTTTTTTTTTTGTACTGGAGATTAAACCTGGGAGCACTCTACCAGTGAACTACATCCCCTAGGTCCCCTATTTTGGTACCGGAGATTGAACCCAGGGGCATTCTACCTCTGAGCTATACCCCCAGCCTTTTATATTTTTTATTTTGAGATAGGGTCTTGCTAGGTTGCTAGGAGTCTCACTATGTTGCTGAGGCTGTCCTTGAACCTGCGATCCTCCTGTCTCAGCCTCCCAAGTACTGGGATTACTAGTGTGCACAACCCCACTTGACCCCCATTTTTCACAAGATGTTACAAACACTGAGCTCTGTGGGTTCTGCCCTCATAATTAAACTTGTGAGCCCTCTTTGGGGCTGTGTTCCTCCTTTTTCTGACTTCAGTTGCTTTTGCAAAACATTTATTTGTAGAAAAACTCAGAGATCGGGCAAACATAGCCAGCCTACATTATCACTGTGAACTTTCAGTAGCCAAATGTGGTATGTTTTTATTATTTTTTAAATTGTAAGTATTTATTGTTAACTTTTATTTTATTATTAGTCTTTTTAAAATTTTACTTACTTAATTTTTTGTGTGGTACTGGGGATCAAGCCCAGGGGCATTCCACCTCTGAACTACCCACCCCCACAGCCCAATTTTTATATTTTGTTTTGAAACAGAGTCTCACTAAGTTGCCGAGAATTCCACTACTTGCTGAGGCTGTCCTGGAACTTGCGATCCTTCTGTCTCAGCCTCCCAAGTACTGGGATTACAAGTGTGCGCCACAACACCCAGCTATTTATTAGTCTTTAGTAACAACAGTTCTTCTTTAAGCTCTGCTTATATGTTTTATATAGTTTTCTGTACATATGTTCCACTTTGCAAGAAAAAAAACTAACTGTTGAAACATCACACTGGACCTCTTAAGTACGTACAATTATTATGTTCCAGTTAAAAACAAAATATAACGGGGCCTGGGGCTGCAACTCAGTGGTAGAGTTCTCTCCCAGCATGCACCAGGCTCTGGGTTCAGTCTCCAGCCCTGAAATGAATGAATGAATGAATGAATGAATGAATGAATGAATGAATGACCTGGGCGTGGTGGCACACGCCTGTAATCAAAGTACTTGGGAGGCTGAGACAGGAAGATTGCAGGCTTGAGGCCAGCCTCAGCAACTTTTTGATACCTTCAGTAACTTAGACCTTGTTTCAAAGTAAAAAATAAAATAGGAACTGGGGCATAGCTGAGAGGTAGAATGCCCCTGAGTTCAATCCCCAGTACCAAAAAATAAATAAAAACCCTTGAAGCTTCTCTGGGTTTTTTTGTTTGTTTGTTTTTGTTTTTGTGTGTGTGGTACTGGGGATTGAACCCAGGTCTGCCTCTGAGCTACACCCTCAACCCTATTTTTTATTCTTTATTTTGAAACAGGGTCTCACTAAGTTGCAGAGTGCCTCACTAAGCAGCTGAAGCTGGCCGAGAACCCGGATCCTCCGGTCTCAGCCTCCCGAATGCTGGGATTACAAGCATGCGCCACCACGCCTGGCTAGCTTCTCTGTTTAAAACAGAAAATGTCCCTGGTTTTCTCCCAAAGAAGCTCCTTCCCCAGGATTTCCACACATCGTGGCAAAGTGCTAGTCACCTGCTTAATCTTCACAATGGTTTTGCTGTTACTGCGAAGTTATGTCTCCTGATTAAAAGCTGTGTGTAAGGCAGGCACTGTGGCACACACCTGTAATCCCCGTTCTTGGAAGGCAGGGACAGGAGGATCGAAGGTTCCAGCAAGCAGTGAGACTCACAGCAACCTAGTGAGGCCCTGTTTCAAAACAAAATATAAAAATTGGGCTGAGGGATGTAGCTGAGAGGTAGACTGCACCTAGGTTTAATCCCCAGTACCATAAGTAAGTAAATAAATAAATAAATAAATAAATAAATAAATAAATAAATAGGGCTGGGGGTGTAGCTTGGAGGTAGAATGCCCCTGAGTTCAATCCCCAGTACCACTAAAACAACAGTGGAAGAGAAGCTGTGTGTGTGTGGCCAGCACACGCACGTGTGTTCCTGTGCATGCTGCAGGCCCGGGGTGGTCCTGCAGGGATCCCGGTGAGCTGCACTCGGTGTTGGGATTGTCTCGAGCTGTGCGCTCCGTCCCCGTGGCCGGAGGCCGTGGGCGGCTGTTGATCCTGTGACTCGAGACTGATCTGAACTGAGAGACCCTGTCTGCGCAGAACGCTCCCTGGCTTTTAGAGTCTAGGACAAGAGAAAGTGAACCGTGAAACTTCTTGTTTGCCTTTTTTTTAAGGAGGGTATGTGCTGCTGAACGGTCCATATTTGTAGTGCATCAGGTTAAACAGAAGATGTTACCGGCGTTAATTTCGCCCGTTTCTTTGTGGGATTGTGTGCGTCTGTGTGTCCATTAGAAAGATGTAAGGTTTCACAGTTCGCATTATTTTTTTTTTTTCTTTTTGCGGTACTGGGGATTGAACCCAGGGGCATTCTACCTCTGAGCTACACCCCCAGCCCTATTTTATTCTTTATTTTGAAACAGGATCTCACTAAGTTGTTGGAGGGCCTCACTAGCTGAGGCTGGTCGCGAACCCAGATCCTCCAGTCTCAGCCTCCCTAGTACTGGAATTACAAGTGTGTGCCACCACGCCCGGCTCATTACATTTCTGTTGAATACCTCCAGGCAGTATGGCGCCTCTCCTACCAAGAAGAGCCGGAAGCCTTGGATGGTTCTTTTTCCCACTGCAGGGCCTTTGCCCTCACTATCTCCTCTTCTAAGCCTGGCCTGGTCGCGTCTCTGCCCAAAGGTTGCCCGTTCCCAGAGGCCCTTCCTGGCCATCCGTTCCCCAGAAACCCTGGTCGCTCCCACGCACGCCCTTCTGCTTCCCGTTCTTCACGGGGCTTCCCAAGGCTTGATGTGACCTTGCCAGTATTCATCACTGGTGTATCAGCTGGCATTCCCTCCGGAATGGAGGTTCCAGAACAAGAATTTCAGTCATCTGGTTGTTGGACCCACAGTGCTTGAAACGAGAGGAACTCCATAGATGTCTGGGTGGGTGGAGAGATGGGTGGATGGTGGATAGAGGGTGGATGGATGAATTGATAGATGGGTAGGTGGATGGATGGATGGCTAGATGGATGGATTGATAGATGGATAGGTGGATTGATGGATGGATAGATGGATAGATGGGTGGATGGATGGATGGATTGATAGATGGATAGGTGGATTGATGGATGGATAGATGGATAGATGGGTGGACGGATGGATGGATAGATGGATGGATTGATAGATGGATGGGTGGATGAGTGGGTGGATGGATGGATGGATGGATGGATGGATAGATGGGTGGATGGATGGATGGATAGATGGATGGGTGGATGATGGATAGAGGGTAGATAGGTGGATGGGTGAATGGATAGGTGGATGGATGGGTGGGTGGATGAATAGATTGATAGATGGATAGGTGGATGGATGGGTGGATTGGTGGATAGATGGATAGATGGGTAGATGGATGGTCGGATGGATGGATGGATGAATGGGTGGATTGACAGATGGATGAGTGGATGGAAGGATGGATTGATAGATGGATAGGTGGATGGATGGATGGATAGGTGGATGGATGGATGGATGGATGGATGGATGGATGGATGGATGGATGGATGGATGGATGGATGGATGGATGGATGGATGGATGGATGGGTGGATGGATGGATGGATAGGTGGATGGATGGATGGATGGATGGATGGATGGATGGATGAGTGGATGAGTGGATGGATGGAAGGAAAGAAGAATGGATGGATGGATGGATGGATGAGTGGATGGATGGAAGGAAGGAAGAATGGATGGATGGATGGATGAGTGGATGGATGGATGAGTGGATGGATGGATGGATGGATGGATGGATGGATGGATGGATGGATGGATGGAAGGAAGGATGGATGGGTGGGTGGGTGGGTGGATGGATGGATGGATGGATGGGTGGATGGATGGGTGATGGATGGACACATGGATAGAGGGTAGATTACCACTGGGTACATGGATGGATAGACAGATAGATGGATTATAAATAGATAAGTGGGTGTATGGACAGATTGTAGGATAGGTGAATAGACAGCTGCATGGGAGGGAAGGTAATGGATAGAGGGTAGATTACTAACGAGTGGGTAGATGGACAGATGGCTGGATTATGAATGAATGAATGAATGGACAGATTTTGGCATAGGTGGATAGAGAGATGCATGGGTGGGTTTCAGGAAGGTGACTGTCTGGCTGGATGAATGATGAGGAGAGGGTAGACCGATGGGTGGACGGACATGTCTGGATGGACTAAATTTTACTTTTTGGTCATTTCTACCATGCTGATAGTTTATTTTATTATTATTTTTTTCTCTTTCTTAGGTCTTGAAAGGGGATTATAAAACACCAGCAAATCTGAAAGGGTATTTTCAGGTGAGAAACCCCAAGTGAAATTCCTGTGTGTGTTTATGTGCAGTGTGTCCCGGGGAGCCCTATTTTATTTTTTTGTTTTGAAACAGGGTCTCACTAGGTTGCCGAGAGTCTTGCTATGTTGCCGAGGCTGGCCTCGGACCTGCGATCCTCCCGTCTCAGTCTCCCAAGTACTGGGATTGCAGGCATGCCCAACTTCAAGGGGCATTCTGAATTCTATTTTTCCTGGCTGTGCCGCCAGCTCCTTATAGAGTTTGGACACCTCCATGGTGGTGATTTCTCCATCATAAACTTGGGTGGGGTGGGGGGTAGGGCCAGTGACTGATCCGGCCGGGGCCAACTCTCAGGGGCACTTCACCGAGTCGCCGGGCTGGATCCAGTCACAAGGACTTTGTGGGGACTGGTTGACTGTTCTCGCTCTACCCTTAAATTCAGTCTTCTTTAAGGCAGCAGTTCCCAATACAGCTTGGTGCAGATTTTTCTTCCACATACCAAATCAGCGAGAAGCACATGGGTCCCGGGATATACATGCGGGTGTAGACAGAAGTGCACATAAACTTCCCATTCGCATCCGCACGGGCTGTACATCCCCAGCGGGCCGGTGGGGGCGGTCCCGGATCCACGTCACTCTCAGCAAAGGGACGGGTCTTCTCAGCACAGTGCGGAATCCCCGGGCACGGTGGCGCTCACTTGTAATTCCAGTACTTGGGAGGCTGAGACAGGAGGATTACAGGTTCGAGGCCAGCCTTAGCAACTTTAACAAAACTCTGTTTCAAAATGAAAAAAATAACGAGTCGGGCATGGTGGCACACGCTTGTACTTGGGAGGCTGAGACAGGAGGGTCGGAGGTTCGCAGCCAGCCTCAGCTACTTAGTGAGGCCCTTCTCAACTTAGTGAGACCCTGTTTCAAAAATAAAGAATAAGAAATAGGAGGTGTAGCTTGGAGGTAGAATGCCTCTGAGTTCAATCCCCAGTACTGCAAAAAAATAAAATAAAAATAAAATAAATAAATTAAAAAAAAAAAAGGGCTGGCCCAGCATTTGGGAGGCTGAGACCGGAGGATCCTGGTTCGAGGCCAGCCTCAGCTACCTAGTGAGGCACTCCACAACTTAGTGAGACCCTGTTTCAAAATAAAGAATAAAAAATAGGGCTGGGGGTATAGTTCGGAGGTAGAATGTCCCTGAGTTCAATCCCCGGTACCGCAAAAAAAAAAAAAAAAAAAAAAAAATAGGGCTGGGAGTGGGAGTGTGGTTCCCATGTGTTTTGTTTGTTTGTTTGTTTCTTGGTAGTGGTGATTGAACCCAGGGGCACTCTGTCTCTGAGATACACCCACAGCCCTGTTTAGTTTTTATTTTGAAACCAGGTCTCACTGAGACTGGCCTCCAACCTGTGATCCTCTCGTCTCAGCCTCCCAGGTACTGGGATTACACGTGTGCGCCACCACGCCCGGCTGAACCTGTTATGTTTTAATGTGTCGCAACCAACACCAATCACAATATATAACTGAAATTTCGGTTGAAAATGTAAACTGCCTCAGTATTTTAGCTGAAAGAAACGTAAAACAAAGATTTGGATCACGTACAAAAACCAAGGCGTCCTGTGAGTCACTAACAGGACCTCTCTGCAGATCCAGGAGACTTATAATTTATTGGTGAAAATATCCCCTTTTAAATGAAGGAGTGGGGCTAAAAGGAGTAGTTTTCGTTTGCGTGTGTGTTTTATTTACTTTGGCAAAATAAAGACCAGTCCCCCATGGCAGCCCTACATTTTAATTATCAAATGAATGAGGTCCAAGAGCGTGTGTGTGTGTGTGTGTGTGTGTGTGTGTGTGTGTGTGTTGGGGGGTGGGCTTCACGCCTTTTGAGTACTGACCAATTGTGAAAATCTTAGATTCATACTCTCTACAATGAGAAAAGTGGCCAGTGAGTGCTGATACACTGTTTCAACCTAAGAGGTAGAAGCCCAGCTGGTGGCCCAGGATTAAACTTAGTGAGACTCTGTTTCAAAATAAAGAATAAAAAATAGGAAGCCGGGCGTGGTGGCGCACGCTTGTAATCCCAGCATTCGGGAGGCTGAGACCGGAGGATCCGGGTTCGCGGCCAGCCTCAGCTGCTTAGTGAGGCACTCTGCAACTTAGTGAGACCTAGTTTCAAAATAAAGAATAAAAAATAGGGCTGGGGGTATAGCTCGGAGGTAGAATGTCCCTGAGTTCCATCCCCAGTACCGCAAAAAAAAAAAAAAAATAGGGCTGGGGCTATAGCTCGGAGGTAGAATGCCCCTGAGTTCAACCCCCAGTACCGCAAAAAAAAATGGGGCTGGGGTTGTAGCTCAGAGATAGAATGCCCCTGGGTTCAATCCCCAGTACCGCCAAAAATAATAATAATAAAATAATAATAATAATAATAATAATAATAATAATAAAAACAAAGAGATGTAGCAAGAACAATCAGTAAGCCCTGGTGACGCACACCTGTAACCTGTAATCCCAGTACTTGGGAGGCTGAGACAGGAGGATCGCAGGTTCGAGGACAGCCTCAGCAAGTAGTGAGACTATCATCAACCTAGCAGGACACTGTTTCAAAATAAAAATAAAAAAGGGCTGGGGTGGTAGCTCAGAGGTAGAATGCCCCGGGCTCAATCCCTAGTGCACGTGCGTACGCGCCCCTGTGGGCCGCAGTCCCTCTGTGGGAGGTGACGGGTCCTGACGGGTCCCCCATGTCTCGGGTTCCGTTGTGACCATGTGGGATGATCAGTTGTGTCGTCTGCAGTATGCGTGCCAAAACTGGCGAACCGCTTCCTTATAAGGCCTTTTCTGGTTTTCATGTGCAGTTTTATGGTCTCCTGTCTGGAAGAGCACCCCTGGGCTTGTCACTCTCCTGTGCGGGGTGAGCAGGCTTTCCCAAATCATTCCTGAGAGTACGATTTTTGGTTTTCTTTTGGGTGGCACTGGGAATTGAACCCAGGACATTCTACCTCCGAGCTACACCCCCAGCCCTACTTTATTTTTATTTTGAAACAGTGTCTTGCTAGGTTGATGATCATCTCACTACTTGCTGAGGCTGTCCTCGAACCTGCGATCCTCCTGTCTCAGCCTCCCAAGTACTGGGATTACAAGTGTGTGCCACCATGCTTGGTTTAGGATTGCAGTTTCGAGGCCAGCCTTGGCAAGTTAGCAAGACCCTCAGCAACTTAGCAAGACCCTGTTTCAAAATAAAAAAATAAAGTGGGGCTGGGTAGAATGCCCCCGAGTTCAGTCTTCAGTAACACACACACACACACACACACACACTATACCTTCTTAAGGAGAAGAGTCAGTAGGTGGAAGGATATGGCTATTTTGCAGATGCTTAATTAAGGAACAAAGCTAATATTTTGCAAAAGGGTCGCCCAGTTCACATTCCCCTGTGCCGCTCGGAGGCACAAGACGTCTGGCTGGCCTGGGAGTGTTTTCGGTTGCCATTAGGAACGGCATAGGAAGGGACAGCCTGTGCCCTGTTAAGGCAGAAACTCCTGGGAAATGGCCCAAGGCATCGGACCTCTGCCCGCCTTCAGTCTGCCCCCCCCCCCCCCCCCCCCCCCCCCCCCCCCCCCCCCCCGTGTTCAGGGTGTCATTCAAGATCTTGCAAAACCTGGGAATGGTGGTTGGGGAGACCCACAGAACACTAGGTAGCCTTCCAAGTGGTAATCAAGAAACCCCAGAGGCAGAAAGCGCTAGCAAAGCAAAACAAAGCAGCCCTCCTTGGGGGGCTGCAGCCGACGCAGAAGCAGCTGACCAGCTGCTCACCCTGCAAACTCCACCCGACCCCTCCTGGGTCCCTCGGTTCCCTCTGCTGGGGTGCTTTTCCACCCAGATCTGTGCGGGCCTGGACTGGTGCTGATCTCTCAGATCTTGGCTTTGGGGTGATTTCCAACACCAACGGCTGACTCCCTGGTTATCTGATACCAGCTGGGGGTAGCACGGTGCAGCTCAGCCCTGACGCTGACGCCCAGAGTCCGCGTCGGCCCCCACGCGTGCCCCCCCTCCACTGGCTTCAGCAGGTGCCCAGGTCCCCCACGCTGGGGTTCCCATACGCTCCTCTGGTGTGATCATTCACTAGATCTCCGAGTGCTCAGTAAAACCCTTCCCTTGCTGTTACCTGCCCCTCATAAATGATACAACCAGGAACAGGCAGATTCAGGAGGTGCACTGGTCCCCAGGGGAGGTGGGGGCCCCTGCACATCCCTAGCCAGCCTCCCGGGACCTTGGGTGTCCCCTGGCCAGGAAGCCCTCCAAGCCCGGCCGTTCCTGGTGCCTATGATGGGTCTCTTGCATGGAATCCTTGGCCACCCTCGGTGAACTTGCTAAGCCGGGCACGCCTCTGTGATCCTCCCTTTACCCTCAGAGCCCCGGGAGGCAGGGACTCACTTTTGCATTTTTACGGAACAGAAGAACCAAAGCAGATAGAGGCCCTTTTTTTTTCTTCTTCTTTAGTACTGGGGATTGAAATCAGGGGCATTCTACCTTCAAGCTACACCCCTAGCCCTATGTTTTGAAACCAGGACTCACTAAGTTGCGGAGGGCCTCACTAAGTAGCTGAGGCTGGCCACGAGCCCGGATCCTCCGGTCTCAGCCTCCCAAATGCTGGGATTACAAGCATGAGCCCCCACGCCCGGAGCTCTCTCTCCTCCCCAGCTCTCCAGGATGTAGCTGAAAGCCCCAGTTCCTAATCCTGCCTGCTTTTTGGGTGCGTGTGTGCGCCTGTGTACCTGTGCGTGTTCGTGTGTGTGTGTGTACGTGCACGTGCGTGCATGCGTGCGTGCATGTGTTATTGGTGCATTGTAATCTCACATCATAAGGTTCAGTGATAGGGACACACATGCACACAGCGCCTGGTGAATTCCCCTCGGCTCTCCCCTTCTCCGTAGATGACATTGAGATTGGCGTTGTGAATTTCATGTATGTATGTAACGTCAGTGGGAGCTCCTTCCCTGATTCTCCCTCGCCTAGACTCTCCTCTAGCACTCCACTGCGGTTTCTCCTCCATTATTTAAAGTCCCTATTGTAGCCGGGCGCGGTGGTGCATGTTTGTAATCATAGTACCTGGGAGACTGAGACAGGAGGATCTCAGGTTCGCAGCCAGCCTCAGCTGCTTAGTGAGGCCCTCCACAACTTAGGGAGACCCTGTTTCAAAAATAAAAAAAAAAAATAAACAATAGGGCTGGGTGTAGCTCAGAGGTAGAATGCCCCTGAGTTCCATCCCCAGTTCTGCAAATAAATAAATAAAGTCCCTCTTGTATCCCTGTTATTCCCTAGCTTCTGCATAGGAGAAAAAACATAGGAGCCCTCACTTTCCGTGACTGGCTAATCTGGACACAGTGTTCTCTGGGGCCATCCATTTCCCTGAAAATGACATCATCTTGTTCTTTGTGGCTGAACAGAGTTCCTCTGCTTCTGCAGTCCACTCATGTTGACGGCACCTGGGCTGGTTCCATGTTGTCTGCCTGGGTCTGACCGCTGCCCGTCCTCACGCTGGAGCCCCGGCTACCAGTCTTCTCGTTGGCATACAAAAGACACTCCCCAGGACTCGCGGAGCTGTGTGCCCTGGGCGGGGACGGAGCACTGTCACAGTGCAGCTTGCATGTCATTCTATAGGACCCTTTCCTGACCGCCATGCACCTGCAGATCACCTGGCTTTGACATTGTCTTGCCGTGTGTGTGTGTGTGTGTGTGTGTGTGTGTGTGTGTGTGTGTATGTGTTTAACAGACTGGCCCCAGCTGGAAGGTCAGCCCCGTGCAGTGACAGCTGGGTGACTTATGTTCCATGTTAATAAGCCGCAGGCACCTTGGAGGTGTACAGTAATTTTTATTTTTATTTATTTATTTCGGTATTGGGGATTGAAATCAGGGACATTCTACCTCCGAGCCACACCTCAGCCCTTTTTATTTTTACTTTTTATTTGGAAACAGGATCTCACTAAGTCGCGGAGGACCTCACTACGTTGCCGAGGCTGGCCTCAAACCTGCAATCCTCCTGTCTCAGCCTCCCAAGTACTAGGATTACAGGCGTGCGCCACCACACCCGACTGCATAGTAAATATGAGACGAGTGTGTGCGTGACTTGGTGTCACCGAGGGCTGGACCCCAGGGCCCTGAGACCCCAGCATCTGCCACCTGGCCGTGACCCTCCTCTGTCTGGTGTCTTCCTTTAGGTGAACCAGAACAGCACCTCTTCCCACCTCGGAAGCTCGTGATTTCCAGGTAGGTCTGCCCACTTCCTGGAAGTGTCTGTCCTCCCAGTGCCTCTCTGGGGAGCAGTGTCCACCAAGGTGGGCTGACCCGGCCCCATCAGATGTTTCCATGGTGACGGGCTGGGGGAACTATTTATAGAATGGAGGCTTAGTCTCTGCGCTGTGGATCAGGGATGGGGGCTGGGATGGATGCCGGACCGGCCAGCAGAAGGTTTGTCCAGCCTTGGGGAGGGCCAGCAGGGACCACGGGGATGGAGGAATCCTGGGACCATTTTTTTTGCACAAAACGTGGCCTGCCACTCCAGCTTCTATGAACAGCCTCAGGTTTGGCTCAAAACAATTAATGTTCTAATAATAGTCCCAAGTGGTTCTGTTCTAAGAATAGCAGCCAGGCACTGGGCCAGGTACTCCTCTGGGTTCCTCCCTTTAACCCTCAGAGTCCCTGGGTAGGCCCGGGACACACTTCTGCCTTTTTACAGAGGAGAAAAGCCACAGCACAGAGAGGGCCTTTGACTGGCACGAGGCCACACAGCCATCCAATGGCAGAATTCCCCCCAAGACCTCTCCCCCAGAGTTCGCTTTAGGTTTAGGATTGTAAGTGCCCGTCCATATCCTGCTAGGGGGTAGGGAAAGGCACTTTGACCTTGAGAATTTCAAGATAGCAGAACCCGAGGTTCAACGGGCTCAGACTCCATTTTCCACATGGAGAGAACAGGAGGCATCGCCACCCGCCTCTGAGGGTGGCCTGGGCCCAGGGCGCGCTCAGAAACTGCAGGGAGCTGGGCCCTTGTGGAGCCTTGGGCACTGGAGCAAGGCTCCCAAAGAGTGAGCTCCCCTGCCGTCTCCCCGCCTCTCTGGCCTCTGATGTGCTCAAGAAAACCAAGGGGAGCTGCACTGAGAAATCAGACTCATTGCATAATGTCCTGCTTTTTTCTGTCTTTACTTTTTTTTTTTTTTTTTTTTTTTTTTTTTTTTTTTTTTTTTTTTTTTTTTTTTTTTTTTTTTTGCGGTACTAGGGATTGAACCCAGGGGCATTCTACCTCTGAGCTACACCCCCAGCCCTATTTTTCATTATTTATTTTTAAACAGGGTCTCACTAAGTTGTGGAGTGCCTCACTAGGTAGCTGAGGCTGGCCTCGAACCCGGAACCTCCTGTCTCAGCCTCCTGAATGCTGGGATTACAAGCGTGCGCCACCACGCCCGGCTGTCTTTACTTTTTTTGGTGACGGTGCTGGGCATGGAAGCCGGGCCTCTGCACACTGCCAGGCAAGTGCTCTACCGCTGAGCTGCACCCCAGCCCTCTCTGTTATTTCTGTTGAAATAGAGCTTCCAGCCCGGGATCTGTTTTTATTCTCCTTATCTTCTTTTACTTCTTTATTTGTTTACGTATTTATTTTTATTTGTGGTACTGGGAATTGAACCCAGTGGCATTCTACCTCCAAGCTACACCCTCAGCTCTATTTTATTTTGAAACAGGGCCTTGCAAGGTTATATAGAGTATCACCACTTGCTGAGGCTATCCTCTAACTTTTGATCCTCCGGTCTCAGCCTCCCAAGTACTGGGATTACAAGCATGCACCACCATGCCTGACTTATTTTTTGTTTTGAAACAGGGCCTCACTAAGTAGCCGAGGCTGTTCTCGAATCTTTGATCCTCTTGTGTCAGCCTCCCAAATACTGGCATTACAGACGTGCACCACTGCATCTGGCCCCGTTTGCTATTTTATTTTTAATTAATTAATTAATTTTTTCGGTACTGGGGATTGAACCCAGGGGCATTCTACCTCCGAGCTACACCCCCAGTCCTATTTTTTTTTTTTTTTTCCTGTGGTACTGGGGATTGAACTCAGGGGCATTCTATCTCCCAGCTATACCCCCAGCCCTATTTTTTATTCTTTATTTTGACAGAGTCTCACTAAGTTGTGGAGTGCCTCACTGGGTAGCTGAGGCTGGCCTCGAACCTGTGATCCTCCAGTCTCAGCCTCCCAAATGCTGGGATTACAAGTGTGTGCCACCATGCCAGGCTCCAGTCCTGTTTTTTATTCTTTATTTTGAAACAGGTTCTCACTAAGTTGTGGAGAACCTCACTAAGTAGCTGAGGCTGGCTACGAACCGGATCCTCCAGTCTCAGCCTCCCAAGTACAAGCATGCTTCATTTGCTCTTTATAAATAGGAGAAGTGGGTCTTTGCAGGTTGAGATGTGGGCGAGAGTGCAAGGAATATTTCTAAGTTCTCTCCAGCCATCTGGGGTGCGCGTGCTCATTTGAATGGATGGAGACCCGACGCCCCACAGTTGCACAGAGAAACATAAAAGATCTATTTCGGGGCGGTTACTCTGGGCCTGTCCTTGTCTTTGCTTCTTTCAGACCTCTGCAAATGGCTTTGTTGCCAAGAAGAGAAGAAGCCGCACTCGAGTGGAAATCGGACCTCTGATCCAAGCATATTGCTTGCTCTTAATCTCCAGGCTGGACTGCTCTCAAGAATGTATTTGCATATGTTTGCAAAATCTGCATCATTTGCAAACGACCCTGGAAACCCTCCCTTGGGACGCTCGGGGGTGTCGAGCAGAGTGGGGAAGCAGTCCACCTTTTGAAACCTGGGTATTTTGTATTTCCCCCTCGAGAACTTTTTTTAAGAAACGGCCCTGCCACGCTCCCTGGTTTCCAGGGTCGCCTTGGTGGCTTTGTTTGCAGGGACAAGGGCCACACCCGTGCCTCTCCTTTTGACCCTTCCTTTGAATTCAAAGAATCTATTTAAGAATTTAATATATGAGGCTTTCTTTGATTCCTCCTCCGTTCTACTCCGTTTCACAGAGAAAAAGAATTATTTGAATAAAGTGAACAGAGTGTTGGTTGTGTACGCCTGACTCCCCTGGGGGACTTTTTCTCCATACTCGCTCTTGTTTTCCATGCTGAATTGTCGTGTGGGTCAGTGGCCAGCAGAAGCTGGAGGACACGTCCGTCCACACAGGCACAGCTGACCTCCGGTGCCAGTGGTGCCCAGGGCCACTCGGGTTTGATGGTTTGTGGGCAGCGTTTATACTTACGTTACTCGTGGTATTACAATGAAGGTGTGCAGGGTACAACCCAGAAAGGAAAAAGACACCCAAGACAGTCCGGAAGAGACCAGGGCCACCTGCTTCATTGTCCCTGTGAGAGTGTGTGACATCCCTGAGGAAGTACTGGCAACCCGGAAGCCCACCTGGTGGGCATAGAGCGGTCACATGACTGACCTTAGAGTCACCAGCCCTTCCAGAGGTCAGAAAGACAGACGCAGTGTCCCGGGGGTGGTGGCACACGCTTGTAATCCCAGTACTTGGGAGGCTGAGACAGGAAGATCACAGGTCTGAGGCCAGAATTAGCACCTTAGCAAGACTCTTTCTTTTTTTTTTTTTTTTTTTTTTTTTTTTTTTTGTGGTACTGGGGATTGAGCTCAGGGGCATTCTACCTCCGAGCTATACCCCCAGCCCTATTTTTTATTCTTTATTTTGAAACAGGGTCTCGCTGAGCTTCAGAGGGCCTCACTAGGTAGCTGAGGCTGGCCGTGAACCCGGATCCTCCTATCTCAGCCTCCCAAAAGCTGGGATTACAAGCATGCGCCACCACACCCAGCTAGCAAGACTCTTGACAATGTAACAAGACCCTGTTTCAAAACAAAAAGGGCTGGGGGTGTGGCTCAGAGGTATAATGCCCCTGCATGGTGGCGCATGCTTGTAATCCCAGTACTCCGGAGGTTGAGACAGGAGGATCTGGGTGAGGCCCTCCCCAACTTAGTGAGACCCTGTTTCAAAACAAAGAATAAAAAAGAGGACTGGGGGTGTAGCTCAGATGTAGAATGTCCCTGAGTTCAATCCCAGTACTGAAAAAAAAATAGCTCAGCCCAAGGTCCTACCATAATTGCATTAGATTAGCACACGTCTGGCCCAGCCCAAGGCCCCGGGAATGGAGAGCACTCCTAAGTGGGAGGCTGTCTCCAGGAGCCTGCCGAGGGCCAGTGTTTTCTTGAAAAGCGCAGGGTTTGGCCACTCCAGGGTTGCTAGGTTACCTCTACCATACTGTCACCAGTGCCGAGGGATCAAATCCGTGGGGGGGGGGTACTGGGGACACTGAGCCCAGGGGCATTCTACCCCCAAGCTATACCCCCAGTCCTATTTTATATTTGTTTTTGAAATAGGATCTCACTTGGTTGATAACCCATCTCACTACTTGCTGAGACTGGCCTAGAACCTGCAATCCTCCTGTCTCAGCCTCCCAGTACTGGGATTACAAGCGTGCGCCACCACGCCCAGCTTGAGTGATCTAAGGGACAAGGCTTTTGCCCTCTTGCCTTTTGTCTCCCACCTCTTGGGGTGTGGATTTGGTAGCCGGGCTGACCTAGCAGCCGAGAAGCTTGGCACTTCCTCTCTTCATCTGTAAAATGGGGATGTTAAAAACTCAGGAAGGAGCCAGGCATGGTGGCCCACGCTTGTGATCCCAGTACTTGGGAGGCTGAGCCAGGAGGATGGCAGGTTCTCGGCCAACCTCAGCTACTTAGTGAGGCTCTCTGCAACTTAGTGAGACCCTGTTTCAAAATAAAGAATAAAAAATAGGACTGGGGGTGTAGCTTGGAGGTAGAATGCCCCTGTGTTCAATTCCCAATTCCAAAAAAAATAAATAAATAAACCCTCAGGAAGGGCCAGGCATGGTGGCAGACGCTTGTAATCCCAGTACTTGAGAGGCTGAGGTGGGAGAATCACAGGTGCAAGGCCAGCCTCAGCTACTTAGCCAGACCCTCAGCAACTAAGAGTTGAGACCCTGTTTCAAAAAATAAAGGCTGGGCGTGATGGTGCATTCTTGTAATCCTAGTACTTGGGAGGCTGAAACAGGAGGGTCCCAGGTTTGAGGGCAGCCTCAGCAATTTAGCAAGGCTCTCCAGTGACCTAGTGAGACCCTGTTTCCAAATAAGAAATAAAATTGGCCTGGGGGTGTAGCTCAGAGGTAGAATGCCTCTGGTTTCAATTCCCAGTACCACAAAAAAAATTTAAAAAGGCTAGGAGTGTAGCTCAGAGGTAAAATGCCACTGGGTTCAATTCCCCAGTACCAAAGAGAGAAAGCTGGGCATGGTGGCACACGCTTGTAATCCCAGAACTTGGGAGGCTGAGACAGGAGGATCCGGGTTCACAGCCAGAGTCAGCTGCTGAGTGAGGCTCTCCGCAGAGTGAGGCGGAGGAACAAAGGGTCTAGCGCCATGTTGAGGCTTCAGTCATGGAGAGCAGCTGTAAAGATTGCTACCACTCTCTGAAGAACAGGAAGTCACCATTGGCCATCCATGGCCTCTCACCAGGATGGACAGCTTAGTGAGACACTGTTTCAAAAAATAAAGAATAAAAATTAGGACTGGGGGTGTAGCCTGGAGGTAGAATGACCCTGGGTTCAATCCCCAGTACCGCCAAAAGAGAGAGAGAGAACCCAAAGAGGCAAGAGGGAGAGAGAGAGAGGACCCAACGAGGTAGGAGGTGCTCTGCCAGAGCGAGGCGGAGGAACAAAGGGTCTAGCGCCATGGTGAGGCTTCCGTCATGGCGAGCAGCTGCAAAGATTGCTATCACCGTCTGAAGAACAGGAAGTCACAATTGGCCATCCATGTCCTCTCACCAAGATGGACCTTTATGATGGCCAGCCAGTTGGGTGGAGCCTGTGGCCGCAGGGCAGCCCGCTGCACATCTCCCAAAAGGGACCAGTGACAGATCTCCATTCCAGTAACGGCTGCCAACAGCTGGGCCATCAGGGTCTCCCCAAAGGGCTTGGCAATTTTCCATAAGAAAAAACAATCTCTTCCTTAGGTGTACTTCAAGGGTGAGTCCCCTCACCTCCAGGGCAAAGGGGCCCATTGGCAGAGTTATAAACACGGGAAGGCCAGGCGTGGTGGCACACACCACTAATCCCAGTACTCAGAAGACTCAGGAGGATCACAGGTTCGACGACAGCCTCAGCAAATGGTGAGACTCCCAGAAGCCTAGAGAGACCCTATTTTAAAATAAAAATGAAATAAGGCTGTAAGGCTGGGGTTGTAACTCAAAGGGCCTCACTAAGTAGCTGAGGCTGGCCTCGAACCTGGATCCTCCGGTCTCAGCCTCCCAAATGCTGGGATTGCAAGCCTGCACCACCACGCCCGGCCAACCCAGGGTTCTTCGAGGGTTTCCTCTGTCCTGGAACCAGGCACACTTTCTCCTGTCGATGGGGGAAGTTCCAGCCTTCCCTGACCCCAAATCCAGGCCTGGCACCAGGGAGAAACCTCTTGCCCCCTCATCCCTAATGCCCGCCTTGTTTTCTGTTCTGAGCACTGCTCAGGATAATGAACCACGAGACTTCTGTTCCATCAGGCAAAAGCCCCATCTCTACCCGGCAGCCTCATTCCAACTTAAGTCCTTCCACAAATCCGGATTATTCTGCTCTAACCTCGTTTCCATTGCAACGGCTGTTTTTCCCCCTAAATGGGTTGTTTGTTAAGGTTTTTGTTTTGAAGTAATTGTAGACATAAGAAATCGCAAAAGCCGTGCAGAGCGTTCTGTGGCTCCTACAGTCGGGTTCGCACGGCCCAGCCATGTCACTCAGCCCCGGCAGGGCAGCAAGGCCAGGGGCTGGCGAGGCGAGACTGCAGACAGACTTTGGTCTTCACCATTTGTACACGTGATGGGGTGTGTGTGTGTGTGTGTGTGTGTGTGTGTGTGTGTGTTTACTGGGGATTGAATCCAGGGGCATTCTACCCCTCAGCTACACCCCAGCCCTGTTTTTATTTTGAAACAGGATCTCTCTCACCAGATTGCTGAGAGTCTCACTACTTGCTGAGGCTGTCCTCGAACCTGCGACCCTCCTGTCTCTGCCTGCCAAGTCCTGGGATCACAGGCATGCTCCACCATGCCCGGCTGTTGGGGGTTTTGATAAGGTCCAAAAAAGCATTTCAGAGTTTGGGTTCCTTCTTTTAGCAGCAAAAACCCTTGTACACTCACACATCCATGCACAGAGATCTCGTCATGTGGGGAAGCTCCATCTATAAAATCAAGAATAGGTGCCAGCCGGGCGTGGTGGCGCGCGCTTGTAATCCCAGTACTGAAACTGGAGGATCCGGGTTCGCGGCCAGCCTCAGCTACCTAGTGAGGCACTCTGCAACTTAGTGAGACCCCATTTCAAAATAAAGACTAAAAAATAGGGCTGGGGGTATAGCTCGGAGGTAGAATGCCCCTGGGTTCAATCCTCGGTACCGCAAAAAAAAAAAAAAAAAAAAGTTGCTGTTTGGCTGGGCACACTGGAGCACACCTGTAACCCTAGTACTTGGGAAGCTGAGACAGGAGGATTGCAGATTCAAGGACAGCCTCACCAAGTTGGCGAACCTATAAGCACCTTCTATAGAGATATAGACATAGATATGTAGATATAAATCCAGACATAGCTAGGAGGCCGCATCCTTGCCCCAAGCGCCAAGGGCCCAGAGAGAAGCCCCTGGCCCCTGTTCGCAGGTAAGCCTTTGTAGGCATTGGCCTGCCCAGTTGGTTCCAGCTGTGCTTACTCCCTAGGCTGTCACCTCCAGGAACCATTCTTTGTCATTGCTCGCCATCTGTCCCCATTGTCTGCCGTAGCCTGCATGTCACAGGTGGTGGCAGCCAGCCTCTAAGACGGTCCCCAGGGAAGCTCTCCTCCTGGTGTCCCTGTCATATCAGTCCGTAGTTCCTGTCCACACACAACAGGAGTGGGGTGCCAGACTAAACACAGGAGTACGGTTAAATCTGAAGTTTAGATTCAACAATTTATTTTTATTTTATTTATTTATTTATTTATTTATTTTTTGGCGGTACTAGGGATTGAACTCAGGGGCATTCTACCTCCGAGCTATACCCCCAGCCCTATTTTTTTATTCTTTATTTTGAAACAGGGTCTCACTAAGTTGCGGAGTGCCTCACTAGGTAGCTGAGGCTGGCTGCCAACCTGGGATCCTCCTGTCTCAGCCTCCCGAATGCTGGGATTACAAGCGTGCGCCACCATGCCTGGCTTAGATTCAATAATTTAGATGATAATTTTTAATACTTTACAATAGAGCATCATACATGTACTAGAATATTATTCATCCTACCTGAAACTCACATTTAAGTGGGCATCCTGTTTTTTGTTTGTTTGGTATGAGAGACTGAACCTAGGGGCATTCTACCTCTGAGCTACACCCCCAGCCCTATTTTTTTTTTTTTTTTTTTATGTGGAAACATGGTCTCACTAAATTGGGGAGGGTCTCACTCAGTTGCTGAGGCTGGTCTCAAATCTGTGCTTCTCCTGACTCAGCCTCCCAAGTACTGTGATTACAAGCGTGCATTACCATGCCTGGCTTATTTTTTAGTTTGAAATGGCCTTGCTGGCCTCCAACCTGTGATCCTCCAGCCTCTGCCTCCCAAGCATTGGGATCACAGGCGTGTGCCACCACACCGGCCTAGCATGCTGTCTATATATATATATAATTCTTTATTTTGAAACAGGGTCTCGCTAAGTTGCAGAGTGCCTCACTAAGTAGCTGAGGCTGGCCTCGAACTTGGATCCTCCTGTCTCAGCCTCCCAAGTACTGGGATTACAAGTGTGCGCCACCACACCCGACACATGCTATCTTTTTTTTTTTTTTTTTTTTTTTGCGGTACTGGGGATTGAACTCAGAGGCATTCTACCTCCGAGCTATACCCCCAGCCCTATTTTTTATTCTTTATTTTTGAAACCGAGTCTCACTAAGTTGCAGAGTGCCTCACTAGGTAGCTGAGGCTGGCCGCGAACCCGGATCCTCCGGTCTCAGCCTCCCGAATGCTGGGATTA
>PVLC010010318.1:11120-50976 GCA_004027655.1 Graphiurus murinus | reverse complement strand
AAAGAGACAGAATTAATTCAGAGCATATAGGATTTGAAATTCCTCACTCTAAACTACTACTAGAATAATACATATGTGTCCTTTTGACCTGGTGTTTAGAAATCTATTTGTCTCCTTTTTTATTAACAATCAATGTTTATCAAGCTGATATCATGTGTAAATACTTTCTGGGGCACAGATTAGCATTTATTGCAGGAAATAAACTCCTTCCTTCATGAGAAAATCTGGAGCTATTAGTGCTATTTTCGGTGGGAAGGCAGAAAAATGTTCTGAGGAATTAATTCTTATTGTGTCATATATTTATGCTAGCATTATGAATGACAAAAACATACCAAGGTTTTGGATGATCAATTAAAGTAAAAAAGTAATAATCTGTATTAATCAAATTACATGTAAATCTATCCCCCGAAGAACAGTATCATACTTGGAGTTTTAGCGGCATGTTCTCATGTACCAAAACACACACAGACTCTCAGCACAAAAATTGTGAGCAACATTTGTCTCTGCCTAGAATGCATCAATAATTCATCAGATTTACTTCATTAACCTTTTTTTTTAGCATTTTAGGGAAGAACACATATTCTTTTGGATGATGATAAAAGAAATCTGCATAGGTGAAGCAAACATTCAAACAAAAAGACCTTGAGAAACAATCACAGCCCCAGTGTACTCCAATCCCCTTCTCTGCTTTATTTTGCTTCAATGATTCTATGACTATCTAACATGTCATATATAGCTTATTTATTTACTTTGCTTATTGTGTCTCGAACTAGAATGTGAGCTCCATGAGGGCAGATTTTTACTTGTTTTGCTAGTTACTCTAGCTCCAGTGCCCATACCAGTTTCTGACACACAATAGATGTTCCCTATAAGATTACTGAATATATGAATAAACAAAATGCTTCCCATGATTTGTTGCCTTCTACTGGATAATATAGGAATTTTCATGATTCCTATCAATTACTTATTTTTCTCTGACAAGCAAGAGTAGAAATGTTAATAATTCTTACATTGTTTTGTGAAAATTTAGAATATATGTACAAATTGCTAAAAAACTTCTTTTTTTGAAAACCGATTCTACCATTGAAATCTTTTCAGTCTATTTAGCATCTGGTGGACAAAACAATGAAAATAATCAAAGGTCACAGTATTTTCAAAGTATAATTACAAATAGGATCTCAGTTTGGAGATCAGGTGGCAAATCATTTTACTGTGTGAGGAACATTTTAAAAGGGATAAAATAATAGAAATGGAGTTCCACACGGCACTGGGTCTCAGTGAGCTGATGTTCAATTCTATCTTTTAATCACTTGTTCTCCTTTTTTCTTTCCATTTGTTAATACTTTATGAGTGTTACAGGTAGCTAGGATATATTATGAGCTTTCCCTGTTCTTAGAAAAATACTTAGAATGATAAAATTGTGCCTAATTTTGAAATATGCCAAGTTTCAAACTTTAGCTCAGATTTTATACATTGCTTTTCTTTAATAAATCTACTTGCTCAGCCCATTTTATGAGCAAGTACAACAGACCAGGTACTGGTTTGGTATTGAATTCTATCATAGATGGCAGGTGACGGAGAGAAAATAATATAAATCACAGTAATATGTTTTCATAGGAAAATAACATAGAGAATGGGAATAGGAATTCCTGAGATACTAATCTAGATTTGGGGATATTATAAAAAAGCCATTTTGGTAGGATGGGTGTCATACCTGTGGAAAACTTAAATGACAAGGATAGGCCCACCTTCTAATGATCTAGAAGATGCTTTTGAGGCAGAGAGTACTAAGGTGGGAATAGATTCATTTATATTGGATAAGGGAGGGAAGGCTCAGAATGCAGTGAGCAGGGTGATCACAAGTGAGCTTGCTAGCCGGGCATGGTGGCGCACGCTTGTAATCCCAGCATTCAGGAGACTGAGACTGGAGGATCCAGGTTCGCGGCCAGCCTCAGCTACCTAATGAGGCACTCTGCAACTTAGTGAGACTCGGTTTCAAAATAAAAATAAAAGATAGAGTGGGGGTGTAGCTCGGAGGTAGAATGCCCCTGAGTTCAATCCCCAGTACTGCAAAAACAAACAAACAAACAAACAAAAAAACAAGTGAGCATGCTAGGAGATTGTTTGGATGGAAAAGCAAAGTCAAGATCATGTGGAAATATGTTTTAAATATGTTTAAATTCAAAACTAGAGGATTTTCCAAACTCTACTTGCTGTAAGTCTATAATGTTGTGGACACAGTTGTAATTCTTAGAACTCACCTAATCTTTACATCCTCTTTATTTTGAATAATGAACTGGTTCTGAGTAATATCTCTCATGGCAAAATCCCTACCAACCTTCCCCTAAATGAGAACTCTCAATTTAATTATTTTATTTTTTTGTGGCATTGGGGATTGAACCCAGGGGCATTGTACCTCCAAACTACACCCCTAATCCTATTTTTTATTCTTTATTTTGAAACAGGGTCTCCCTAAGTTACAGAGAGCCTCACTAAGTAGCTGAAGCTGGCCGCAAACCCAGATCCTCCAGTCTCAGCCTCCCAAATACTGAAATTACAAGTGTGCACCACCACACCTGGCTCAATTTAACTTACTTTTTATATATCAGTGACCATGAGATTATAGAATGAAGTATCTAGAAAATAAATGAAAAATAACAATTAGGTCAATATCACAAGTGACTAGTCTCCACTGGTCTTATTCGACAAATAAGATACCTGCAAATAGTTTAGGAGATAGACAGACACACACAGATTAATGGAGATATTTGATTTATTCATTGAGTTGAGCAATGATACATAAGATATCTACAAGAATAATCTCTTTCTTGACTACATTCATTAACTTTGAAATTCTGGATAGGTCAAAACTACTGAGGGGTTGAAGAGTCTTGTGCGTAATATAACAAGTTATATGACCTCTAAAATAATGAGTAATGAACAGTTGGCTCCCCATATTCATGTATTTCAGATCCACGGATTCAACTAACCATAGAAAAAAAATATATATAATAATTATATTTTATATTATATATATGTTTGACCTATTCAGAACTATATATATATATATATATATATATATATATATATATATATATAGTGTGTGTGTGTGTGTGTGTGTGTGTGTGTGTGTGTGTGTGTGTGTTTGGTACTGGGGATTGAACCCAGGGGTATTCTACATCTAAACTACATCTCCAGTCCTATATTTTTTATTTATTTATTTATTTATTTATTTATTTATTTATTTTTGCGGTACTGGGGATTGAACTCAGGGGCATTCTACCTCCGAGCTATACCCCCAGCCCTATTTTTTTTTTTTATTCTTTATTTTGAAACCGAGTCTCACTAAGTTGTGGAGTGCCTCACTAGGTAGCTGAGGCTGGCCGCAAACCCGGATCCTCTGGTCTCAGCCTCCCGAATGCTGGGATTACAAGCGTGCGCCACCACGCCCGGCTCCAGTCCTATATTTTTATTCCCAGTTTTGAAGCAGGGTCTCATTAAGTTACAGAGGGCCTCATTAAGTAGCTGAGGCTGAATACTAACTTTGATCCTATGATCCTTCTGTCTCAGTACAAGTGTGCACCATTACATCCAGATGTGGTGTGGTAGCACACACCTGTAATCCCAGTACTTGGGAGGCTGAGACAGGAGGATTGCAAGTTCAAGGACAACATCAGCAACTTAGACCCTCAACAACTTAGTGAGACATAATTTTAAAATAAAAAATCATGAAAGGCTAGGGGTTCAACTTGGAAGTAGGATAACTCTGGTTTAATCTCTAGTACCAAAAACAAAACAAACAAAAACAAAAACAGGTATGTCATATACAGGCTGTTTTCTTGTCACAATTCCCTAATTACATAGATAGCATGTTCACTGTATTAGTTATAAGTAAATCTATATATGATTTAACATATACAGTAGGATGTACTTGGTTTATATTCAAGTACCATACCATACCATTTTATATAAGGACTTGAAAATTCTTGAATTTTGTAATGATAAGGGATTTTTCAGCAATTTCTACAGGGACACTGAAAAATGACTACAGATATATCAGCGTCAATGACTGCTTTGTTGAATGAAATAAGAAAACAAATCTTTTATATACCAGAATGTATATGTAGCAATTTTCCTACAACTGAATAGGAGACTTCATACTCTGCATGTGACTTTGTTTCTATATCTTTTTATTCCCTTTTGAAACATTTTTCTCATTTTATACATTGTCTTTACAAAAAGGTTTTCATTGTAAACTCTCAATTTAACAATTAGTTTCTGGAAAATTCTTTTAAAATTCTAAATGTTCTGATATTAAACTAGGTCCAGTCTACCATTTTGAAAACAAAGAAATATGTTAAAAAAAACTTTAAAAAATTAGAAAATGCAACTTAGTAAGATACAAGAGCAATGAGGATAGAAGAAGAAAAACGAAGAGAATTACAGCAAACAGATTGACTGATGAACAAATACCAAATTTTAGACTGCAATAAAATGAAATGATGCTTATAAAAATATTGGTAACTAACATATAGTAAAGTGTCAAAAACTGATATTTATAAAGATTTTCAGCATTTAGACTTTTACAATGCCTGGAGTATAATATGCATATACAAAACGTTAATTAATAAATTATATAAGAGGAGATTGTAGAAATCTAATGCTCAGTCATTTCCATATTACTCGTAGTTATCTACATGATACATTGTTATAAGAAACTAAAGTCTTATTTCAAGTAATTTTTTAAAAAAATTTGAGATGTGGACATCATTGTGTACAAACTTATATTTAAAGTTTATATTAAACCTTTCCTGTTGCTGTTTATAAGTGTATGTTACTTTAGGTATAAATTTACATATAAATTGAAACAAAAATAAAACTTCTCGGGAAGAGAAATCTCCAGCTATAATTTAATGTTTATCTTGCTGTATTGTTTTTTAAGCCAAGACAAATTGAAACTAACAATACTTGTATAATAGTACATTATAAATCCTCTTAAAAGGATTCATGACAAGAGCTTAACTAATCTAAATTCATTTGTATTTGCCCAAATGAAATAAATGTTGACAATGTTTGTTCTTCTCTTTTTAAATTATGAGATTCAACCTTATAATCCAACATGTGCATCACCAGGTATAAAACACACATTTTGTGACCCAAATGTTTTTATTTTAGTTATCATTAAACATAACAAATACCTAAGTAAAAATGAAAAAAAATCTAGGTGATATTTTTGTCTTTTTTATTTGAAAGTTCTTCCCTGACAGTATATTTTTATTTCATTTTATTTCTTTTTTTTTCTTTTTTGTTATTGGGGATTGAACCCAAGTGTCGGGAGTCAGCCCGAGAGGCAGAGGGGCGGGGTCCCTTGATAGGTGTGGATTGAGACGAGGTCGCAAGAATATGCTCACACCACTGCAGTGAAGAAGCACATCTGTTTATTCCATGTTAGTGGTTGTTTTTTATACTATCTTTTACAAAGAGGCATATAGAACAGGAATTTTTACAGACTTGTTTTTTCCTAAGGTTGAGTGGGTGCATCTTTAACTAGAAAAGCCATTTCCCATGGTATTTGATGGGATTAAGAAAACAGTAAAGGTTACAGAATACAATACGTATATAAAAATTCTCTTAGTACAAAACAGTGTTAAAGGTTAACGATGAAGAGACTCTATTCATCAGTTTAAATCTTTACTATTTGTTTAGCTCCTTTAAGCAGTGTTCTTATCTTTTTCTCAGGCAGCTAGAGTTAGTTAGTGTGTGGTGGAGTTCAAGAGAGACAAGAGGGGGGAAATGGGTAAACTATCTGTCTTAAAGCCTTCTTTACTCATGATAAAATAGTAGACCTAAGTCTCTTTGGCTTATTTATATTTTTTCTATACCTGTGCTGAGAGGGAACATAAGACTATTTAGTAACTAAGCTTGCAAAGCCCATTTCCTGATGTTTGTAAAAGGTTAATGAGTATCCTATAGGCCGTCCTGAGACACTGCTTTTTCAGCTAATATGGAGGAATCATAATCCGTCCATCCATATTGTGTTTCTAAGAAATTTTCCTTAATAATTAATGTGAAAGCAAAACCCAAAGCACCCCAAATTTCCAGAATATAACATAATGCAAAGTGGGATATGCTATGCATTCCTTCTTTTGGAATCGTCTGCCTTGCAGGACTCCAGCAGACCAAGCCTAGCTCAAGATCCAGCTATTAAGGTATTGTGGCACCCAAGGGCATTCTATCTCTGAGTTATACCTCCAGCTCTACTTTATTTTTTGTTTTGATGAGAGTCTGACTATTTGCTGAGGCTATCCTCAAAGCTGTGATCCTTCTATTTCAGTCTTCTAAGTACTGGTACAAGTTACAGATGAACATATTTTCACTTTAAGACACTGGTATCTTTAAATTGGAGTGCATTCAACTTAAGACCTTAAGTTGAATTTGCTCTTAAACATTTTTGTCACCTTAGAGACATGAGTATCTTCTTTATTTGGAATGAACCTCCTTGAATTTTTCCATCCTCACTCCTAACCCTGAATTTGAGTAATTGTGTCTGAATAATAATTGAGTAGAAACCAGGAAAAGAAAAGAAACTTGATGTGAGAAATAATGATCCTTTAGAGATCTCTGCATGATTTGTCACCAAGATTCCTCCTAAATGGATTACTAATGAACAAGAGTTTAGATTTATGTCACATCAACCTGCCTAGACAAAGCTGCAGTTTCTATCTCAGATTGGTGGAAAGAAAAATGTTCAGTTGCCAGAATAAACTAGGTTTGATTTCTGGCTTTCTAACATTTCATTCATATGGCTTAGGATAAATTATATATAGCTTTTGAATTTCAATTTATCTATGAGTGAAATTGTAGGTTTTTAAGTTTTTATAAGTTTTCAGCATGCATAAAAAACTATAGGACTGTCTGAGACATAATCATGTTAAATAAATTTGCTTTTTTTAAATTATTTTCTTTCTTTCTCTACTTATGCATTCCTAGGACAATATTTTTATCCTGTGACCTCAACACTGCAATATGATTGCATTTACATGTGAATGTTTTCCTTCTGAGGCCTAATGCTAATGCAATCTTCCTATTTCCAAATTTGCAAAATCACACCATCATCTTCTTAGCCTAAGCAGAACTAAGAGTCCTCCTTGGTGCCATGTTGACTTCCCAGTGTTCACACCCTCCACCATCCATCATTTATGAGGTTACTGCATTTGGTTAACTCTATAGTTTTAATATCTTTCCAGTCCTTCTTGCCATTTTGATTTCCCCTTGCCAAGCTGAGAATCTCATCCTTTTTTGGTCTTAGCTCAACATATTTGGACTCCACTCACTCAGTATCACTTTGAATTGCTCCTGTCTCACCAAAGTAATTTTTAAAAGTTCAGTATTAATTATCAAGTTTAGTCATCAAAAGTTTCCTTTACCCTATATTTTAAAGTCTGAGCTATTAGCATGACATGAAAAGACCTTTACTGAATTAAACATGGTTTAGTACTTCCAGATTATCTTATACTATTTCTGATTTTTAAAAAAAATTAAATGCAGCTTCCCAATGACACCATGTTTTTATAACATTTCTGTCTCTTTAGGACACAGTGTTCTTCTTTATTTGGAATGAACCTCACTGACTTTCTCCAGCCTCATTCCTAATCCCTGCCAACTGCTCCTCCTGACTCCTTTCTCCTGTCTTTTAAAATTTAGTTCTGGCAACAAGCATCTCAAGATGTGACTGAGGTATATCTTCTCCCTTTAAAAAAGCAAATCTTGGTTGAATGCCAATTGCAATAATCAACCTTGTACTTGACTGCTAATTAGTCTATCTTCATAGAAATATAATTGTTGATATAAACTCTGCTGAATTTAATTTTGTATCATTAGAACATGTAAGATTATGAAAATAATATCTCTCAGTATGTGTCAAGTTCTTGGTTTAGGTAAGTGATTATATGCTATATGTGTGGTGGGAATTTTATACATGTCACCAGTTGCACTAAGATCCTGAATACTACTTAAGATGACATGAAATTAATGACACACGTTTACAATAGAAATACAGTATGAGCCAGGCGTGGTGGCGCACGCTTGTAATCTCAGCATTCGAGAAGCTGAGACCAGAGGATCCCGGTTCACGGCCAGCCTCAGCTACCTAGTGAGGCACTCCGCAACTTAGTGAGACCCTGTTTCAAAATAAAGAATAAAAAATAGGACTGGAGATATAATTCAGAGGTAGAATGTCCCTGAGCTCAATCCCCAGTACTGCAAAAGAAAACAACAAAAAAGAAAGAAATATCATAGTATGGTCTGAATATGCCACTAACAGAATTCCTATATTGAAACTTTATCACCAAGGTCATGGTATTAAACTGTGAGGCATTTTGGAAGATATAAGGTCATAAGGGTCAAGCTCTCATGAATGGGGTTGTTTTGAATAAAGACTAATGTTGTAAGCATTAAAATACCACATTAGTTTATTAGTTTGTATTACACTTAAACCAATGAGGAGATATGCCTTTCTAAGTTACATTAAATGTAATTTCCATTTAACAACTCCAGCCGAAGGACAACTTTTTGCTTTTATTTTCCACATATCAAACCTAATGTAACAATTACCACACACCACTGTAGCTTAAAACCACAAATCATTTATTATATCTTACAATTTTGTAAGTTTTAAATTTGAGCAAGGATTTACTGGGTAAAAATTCCATTCCATGTGTTGTTAACAGAGGTTACTTAATAACATTCAGCTAACTGATATCCTGGTCTAGACCATTCTAGATGTCTTCTTGCACATATCTAGACTCTGTGAGAATGTCTAGAATCTATGTCTCAGATGTGACTATCAGTGGAATGCTTACACATGAAAATCTATGTAATTTGGGTTTTCTCACAGAGGGCTTCAGATTAGTTGGTCTTACTATATTCCCATTCATGACTCCAGAAGAGCAATAGGAAGTGGTTACTCTTAAAGTCTGGGCTTGAAATCAGTGCAGCATCATCTCTGCCATATCCTACTGGTCAAGCAAGTCACTAAGGCCTGCCTGAAATCAAGAGAAGGGAAATTGAATTCCACTTCTCAATAGGGGTGGATTGGTACTATCCTCAATCTGCTATACTTGAAAAACTCATGACTGACTATTTCTGCCCTTGTCATATCTTCACATGTATTAGAAACAGGTTATTTACTGACAGAAAAAATATGACAAAAAATAACGCTGTGTAGAAAAAAATCATAATTTATATGTGATAGTCTTAATCACCTGTAAAGATGATTAGCTAAATATCAATCTTGTTTCCAAAGAATTTAATAAATACATGTTGTTTATTTATTCACAAACTTTCTGAATATATTAAAATCATGACTTTCTTTTCTTTTCTTCTTCTAATACTACATTTAATTATTTGGTCCAAATTTAAAAAAAAGTTTCCCTTCAATATTCTAACTTAAAAGGCAAATATAATTAATTTTAGGTACACAGTTATTCATTTTTTTCAGAAAGAAACAAAATTTCCACTGACTTTTTGCAATAACACTTTCAAATTAAAGGCAATAGTGACATATTTGATTAGAAGTTCATGGATATACATGACTGACCAACCAATGAAAACTATTTCACAAGGACTAAGAATTAATGAGAAAGAAATGGAAATACAATAGTTATGAAGAAAGTGGCACTGCGGATTTGACATTTATAATGGATTAGCTGTTAATTTTTCCTCTTCTATATGTTGCTCTAATAAGATTTGTCAGACTCCTTTTCAATTTATCTTTCGGCACATTTCTCTTACAGATGATGGATCACTGCATATTATAAGTCAAATTTTCAAATAAAACGAAGAAGAGACTTGCTCCCAGCAATAGATGCATATGAAATAATGGAATTTGTATGATTATAACCATGACACCTGTACCCTACTTTTCTTCTTTCAAAAATATTGTTATATTTGGAGATAGACTACCAGTTAAATTTTATTAGATTTTGTTGTTGTTGGAAGCTCATGTGTAAAAGAGATGGTTTCTACTTCTTTATCTAATTTTCATACTTTTTTCCTGCAAGCTTATTGTTTACTAATCTCTCTGTCTCTCTTCCTCTCTTTCACCTATGTCTTTTTCTTCTCTTTCTGTACCAATCTCTGTTAGTTTCTCTTATTTTCATTGGTCTATTTATTACACAGCAAAGACATGCAAACACAAAATCTTATAAAGTAGTAAATACTCAGTAGTCTCAGTTTATGTTTATTGAGTTAATGTTCAGTTTAGATGCAGCCCAAGGAAAGTTGGGTTGGGTAGATCTGCACTTCCCAAGTCTAAAACAAATGGATGAATAGATAGACCTATGTAAGAGGAGATTTAATGTGGGGATTTGGTTACCAGATTACAGAAATTAATAGGCCACATAATATACTTTTTTCCTAGCAATTAAGGAAAGAGCTGGTGGTATAATTAATCCTATCTGAAACCAAAAGCTAGAAAACTGTGTCCTGAAATTTGAAATCCAGAGAACTAGGAGATCTGGTATCTAAGAGCAGAACATGATGGTTTAGCTCAAGGAGAGAGCATTCAAATAGTAATTTCTTACAGAAATACCCTCATAGGCATGCCAAGAAATATTGGCTTACAGCCGGGCGTGGTGGCGCACACTTGTAATCCCAGCATTTGGGAGGCTGAGACTGGAGGATCCGGGTTCGTGGCCAGCCTCAGCTACCTAGTGAGGCACTCCACAACTTAGTGAGACTTGGTTTCAAAATAAAGAATAAAAAATAGGGCTGAGGGTGTAGCTCAGAGGTAGAATGCCCCTGAGTTCAATCCCCAGTACCGCAAAAAAAAAAAAAAGAAATATTGGTTTACCAGGTACCCAGGCATCTTTTGGTCAAACAGAAATATAAAATCAACCATCTTAAAGATATGTATTCTTTACCTTGGTTCAACTGATCATGGTTATTCAATGTCACCAAGGTTTATATTCTGACCTGTAAGTTCTTTTTATTCCCTCCCAATTGGGATGCCATCCTGAATACCTGTAAGATAATATCAAAATTTCTCTATTTTTAAAATGATCCCTACATATTAATTTGTAACAAAGATACATGGGCACAAAAGACCAATTTTTCAGTGATTGTAAACAAATTCCCTTTAAGTTTCTATAAAAATAACATAAACTCACCATTAATCCAGATTTTGCCTTTCTTTTTCGTTTTTCCTTTCTTTCTTTCTTTCTTTTTTTTTTTTTTTTGATGGTTTGGAGGCTATTTTTTTATACTTTTGTTGCTATATTATAGTTTTACATCATAATGTACTTTATAGTGATACTGACTTACATGCAACTTTCTCTTTTTACCTGAACTTGGAACTCCATTGTAACTATTTGTGTCTTGCTGAGTAAATTCAACTAGGAAAACTCTCAAATGGCTAAAATTAATACATAAAATTTAGTGTTACCAATTTTATATTTAGGATGTTAACACAGTATATGTGAACAATATATTTACATATAATGTTTCCCATTCTATTAATTTGATATAATATTTAAGGACATATATTAAATAATAAAATGTAGCTTATGAATATAATAAAATAAAATAAAAAGCAAGTTTATACTAACCTTACACTCAGTCCTACTGTAAGCTAAAATTATGTTTTTATTTTTATGAAATTAAAATGAATTACTTCTCATGAGTTACAAACCTTGGTTATCCATTAAAGAATTCACTAGAATAATCTAAAGAAAACTAAAATAATAATATTTTTCTAACTATAATATTCTAGCTGAGCATTTTAAAGAATGCTCATACTCACCAGTTATATAACATTACAAAAACTATTGAGTATTATGTATTTAGCATAGTTATTTCAGAAAAGCTTTATAGTATATTATAGTTAGAAAAATATAATAGACAATGAATGGATGATAGAATCAAAGAAAAATAATAAAGGTAAAATTAGATCACCTCTCCACAATATATTTATTTGCTAGTTGTGGATATTTCTAGGGAAAAAATATGACAATTCCCATAATAGAAAACATATATAACTTTTATGAATTAATATAATCTCTTCTTGGCACTAAGACCAAAAATTATCATAGTAAGATTTTTTTTTTATAAAACACCATTGTCTAATTAAGGAGATGAAGTATTTGGTGTTATTTATTATAATATCCCTTGAAATATGCCCTCTAAAATTACCATTTAGTAGATAATACATACATTTAAAATTATGATTTTCTTTTTGTCTGAAGATCTGAGTATAAACAAGATATATTTAGAATATTATCTCTACATTTTGAGAGATAAAACTGGATAGGCATTTTTTCCAGGAAAATGAACAAATGCCAACTACACACGGTTTTACAAGTACAGCATATTTATTTTATTTTAATTGGTACTGAGGATTGAACTCAGGGGCATTCTACCTCTGAACTATACCCCCAACCCTATTTTTTATTCTTTATTTTGAAACAGGGTCTCACTAAGTTGTGGAGTGCCTCACTAGGTGGCTGAGGCTGGCCGCGAACTGGGAACCCAGATCCTCCAGTTTCAGCCTCCCAAATGCTGGGATTACAAGCATGAGCCACCACGCCCGGCTCGACAGCATATTTTTTATTATTACTGTTTCTCTGAAGCACAGGTTTTATAGTGATGATTAAGAATGATTAAGGGTAGAGATTTCCCAAAGAATTTATAAAAACAATTGGAAACAATTTTTAAATGGTAAAATCCTTCATCTATCATTCAAGACTTACTAAATCATAATTTTGAGGTAGGGAGGAAGTATAGAAGACTGAAAATTTATATTTTTATATATTTCTTTGTGCAGTTAATGTTCATGGTCAGTCAGAATCCAGAGCTACTAAGAATGGGCGGACATTCTCTAAACCATCTTCCATATAGAAAAATGGGTTAGACTTAACCCAAAAGATGAATATTAAAATTCACACATATTAATAAAGTAAACAGAGCCGGGCGTGGTGGCGCACGCTTGTAATCCTAGCATTCGGGAGGCTGAGACCGGAGGACCCGGGTTCGCGGCCAGCCTCAGCTACCTAGTGAGGCATTCCATAACTTGGTGAGACCCGGTTTCAAAATAAAGAATAAAAATTAGGGCTGGGGGTGTAGTTCGGAGGTAGAACGCCCCTGAGTTCAATCCCTAGTACTGCAAAAAATAAATAAATAAATAAATAAATAAAGTAAACAGTAAATTAGATGAAATGGCACATGGCTATAATCTCAGTACTTGGGAGGCTTGTAGACTGGAGGATTGCAGATTCAAGGACAGAGTATAGAAATCCTGTTTCAAAATTAAAATTAAAAAGTTCTGGGAGTGTAGCTCAATGGTAGAACATTTCTGGCTTTAATCCCCAGTAGAGAAAAAAAAAAAGATTATTTTTAGTTAGCTCTTAATATATGCTATATAGAATTTTGAATCTTAATATGGGTTATCTCAATTTCTCAACTAAACAAAACATATTCAACGTATATCATTATTGCCATCATTCCCCAAGTGGTAAATATGAGAAAACTAAAGTTTAGAGAGTTTAAATAACTTGTTTAAGATACCCAAACAAAGTAAAGACAGAGTATGATTTAACCCCAGGTAGTCTGACTTCAGAGCCTCTACTCTTAGCCACTGAGCTAGGGTATACTATCATTAAAGGCTTCAGGGTGTAATACTGACCTAAATTTTTTTAAAGGGCCACATTTCTTGCTGGAGGTTTCTACTGAAGCAAAGGTACCCCTGCTATGCGAAAGTGCTTATGTCTATGTGACTGGAAGAGCTTCCTCTTGCAAAAGCTCTTTGCAGAATGTCTAGTATATAAGACTTCTATTATAGAGCACAAATGACTGTGTTTCATATATTCAACTGTGTTAAGTTTCTTATATTGATTCTCTATTGGATAAAGAAATTTATATCTACCTTTATAGTGTTCATAAGGCCACAAGACAGAAGAAGATCAGTATAAAAGGAAATGACAAAAGTATGTGTATGTTTTTATAAAGGTCACTTGAAATAGAAATTTGTCAATTAATTTTCTGCAGATACTTCTTTTTGTTTCTTTTTACCTCCTGAAAAATAGTTTATATAAGATTAAATCCCCAATCACAGTAGGTAATATTGTTGTAAGGCAGCTTTTTGGAACCAGTGTAGAACTCTGATTGTCAGGGTAATGGAGAAGGTTTATACATGAATTATTCAAAGGCTTGTATAATCAGTATAGCATTCAAATTAAACCCTGAAATGTGCAAATTAGGCAATTATTCATAAAAATTATTAACATTTTAATTTTTCAGAGCTCAATGTGACATTTTACGTAGCTTTGCTTAAATATAGCATAGAGGACTGCAATTAGAGCCATAGTTCCATACTTCAGCATTGTAAATGTGGGCAAGTACTTGCAAGTCTATAAATGATTCTGTAAAAATAATTTTAAAAAAATTAATACAACAAATCATTGATGGTTCTGCAAATGTGAGCTTGTGTCTGATTAGTTAATACTATCATTCATAAAAGACTAGATATCTTGAAATCTGAACTAAATTATTCGTGAATTTCTATGTCATTGGTCCAATTTCTTACTCTTGGAGAAAAGGGAGGTCGGCAAGAAAGCATCCCATCTCCCCTACACAAAAATACATAAACATTGTATTAAGCATATAGTGGGTGTTCAGCTAAACAATAGATGTTTAATTCACTTTAAGTCATCATTATATACTGTTTTTGATGGTTTAGCAGAGAAATAATGAGGAATTGAATTAGATCAGTAAGTAGGTCACTGAAAATGGTGAAGAAGAATTGTACTTGGTGCTAGAAATGATTGACAGACTGGAATATTTTGGAAGAAGACATATTAAGAATCAGCAGAATTTCTAACTTATGGAATTAATTAAATTATATTACAACTAAACAGTTCAAGGAATTCATGAAAAGAGTGATTTGACAGAAGCATGAATTTGATTTTGGATAAACTAAGTACAATACATCTGTGGGAATCCCATGGGTGTGGTTCCCACAGGCTATTGGAAATACTATTGGGGTGTATCTTTATAATTAGAGATAGATAGCAGTAGTATCTTGTTTAGCTCATTTGGAATGTGGTACATTGAGAAAAGAATCACTATGGAAGTCCTCAAAGAGACCCAATAAATAAAGTAGAACACAGAGAAGACTGTGATGTGAAAGAAAAGCAATTTTTGAAACAGGAGAAAAATCAGGAAAGATATTATACTGATAAAAAATAAAAGGAGAAGGATGAATATATACATTAGTTTTCTATAGCTACTATGACAAATTACCACAATCTCGGTGACTTAAACATCACAAATTTATTGTTTTGCATTTCTGTAGGTTAGAAGCCCAAATTAATTTTATTTAAACACTAAAATAAAGGTGTTGCCAGGGCTTTGATCTTTCCAAAGCTGTGGGAAAGAATTTGTTTTCTTGCATTTTACAACTTCTAGAGGAGACCAACATTCCTTGACTTGTATCCCCTTTCTCCATCATCAAAGCCAGCAGTACTGCATCTCTCTGACCATTCTCCTGTAGTTTAATCTTCTTTCAGCTACAGCTGGGAAAGGTTCTCCACTTTTGAGGGCTTTTATGATTAGACAGAACACACTCACAGTGGTAATCTCTCTGTCTCAAGGCCCTCAGGGTAATCTCCCTAACTCAAGGTTATTAATTATGACTTAAAAAAACACCTTTTGTCATAGAAGTTAGCATACTCATGGGTTCTGCATAATAATGTGTCTTTGGTAGGCTATTATCCTGCATATTACAAATTTAAAGAAGTGAGATCATTAGTACAAATTTAGGAGAAAATCATGGAAAATAATAATAAATCTTGAAATAAGTTAAATATTGATTTTTTTCTGCTGTTTTCCTATCTTTCAGAGATGCCTTTAATCCACTTACTAACTCTTCCAAACTTAAAGGAGATTTAGTTAAGTATAGGATTCAGGATGAATGGGTAAACCCAGGGATCATGAGCATAGGAAATTGATAAACACTAGAAGAGAATACTCTAAAAGTAGACTCTACCAAGGCTCTTAAGGATAAGTTGAAAATCCAATATAATCAGAAAAGGAAAAATAAAATAATATTAAAAGCAAGGCAAAAAAAAAATTAAGTGACTTTTAAAAATCTTCCTTGAAATTCCAAAATTTCATCAATAACTGCTGTTCTGATGTTAAGTGTCTGTGGAATGTCTACCCAGGTACCACTTTAGTAGCAAAGCTTTGGCAGAGGGAAGAGGATAGAATTCTTGGATAAAATGGGATTGGTATCCTCAAACACCACGAAGCAGCTCATGAACAAAAACCAATACTGAACAATCTGATGGTGGGAGAGAATAATTACTCTTCCACGAATTAATATGAGCTAAGCAATTTAGTGAGACCCTGTTTCAAAATTAAAAAACAAAAAATAAATAAAAACAGGACTGGGGATGTAGCTCAGAGGTAAAATATCCCTGGTTTCATTCACTCTCTAGTACCAAAAAAAAAAAAAATCCTAATATAATAAGTAGAGTTAAATTGGAAGCTGTGTAATATATTAATAATTTATTATTGTTCTCTAATTTTTATTTATTGTGGTGGTGGGTTTTTTCTTGTTGCTATTTGTTTCTTTGTTGGTTTCAGTTAAGTCCTACTGGAAGAAGAGATACATTAAGTTACTTAGCTTAGTAAGGCACATTTGTTTCTTGAATTCAATTCTTTCTGAAAGCACTTTGAAAAACATACTAAAAATTAGAAGTACCACAACATGGGTTATAGAGCTCAATGTTTAAATATATTAATTTGTCTGGAATCATGATCTAGAGGAAAAAGACCAACATTTGAGCCAAATAAGCTCAGAAATGAACCTCTATTTGCACATTATTGTGCTCTGTCATTTCAACCCAGATATTTGATACACTTTAGTCATACATAAATGAATATAATAGTGCCAATTTTGAAGTGATAATGAGAAATTAGAGAAAGTTAATGAAAATGCACATGGCAGTTTTGTTGTGCTGCATATATTCAAACAGTATAAGCAGCAATAATAGCACAAGTATTAGCATCCCAAAGTCTTCATGGTATACTCTGACCTCGCTTTGATTTTTGGTTGAGGAAATATAATCATCATATGCATGGCTATTGCTTATTTCCCTAAATATTGAAATTTAACTCATCTACTTGATATGGAAAACTTGAAGTAGAGTTATAATAAAATCATTTTAGTTCATCAATCTTGGATTTTACTTCACCCATTTTTTTTCTTTTGAGATGCCATATATAACTACATACTATAAGGGAAAATCCCCCCTTGTAATATGTCTCACTACATATTTTGAAGGAAGTGTTTAAAAGTGCCTTTATTTCAAATTAAGATATTGCAATGAGTTAACTTCTTGAAAGAACTTACGTAATAAGTGTTGATGATATCGTTAATTTTCATGTAATATGAAAGATAATTATATTTCATTTTCTTCCGAAGATTTAACTTGGCAGTGGAGAAGATTTCCATGCTGAAATGAAGATTAAAATAATTAAAACAGCCCATAAACCTCACTGTTTTTAAAAGATCTATTTTTTAAAGTGTATTGATTGAAGCTATAATTTTCTTTTAAAAGTCATTGCCGCCATAACTAATTTAAATTGTCTGACAACATCTAACAGTGGGCAAGTCATGTTTCAAAAAGTTAAAAATATAAGTAAAACAAGATTACATTCCAGGTGCAACTAAAATATGCAGTATCCATAAATGACTACACATTTTAAAATTTGTCGATGGATAAATAAATATGCCCTCATCTGTAATTCTTTCCTACCCAAAATGTTCACATTCCAATCTGGAAAGAGTATAACACATATAAGATGATATTTGATGCCAGGGAAAGGCAGAATGTTTTGTAATTTAATTTAAAAAGGCAGATTTAAATAGAAACTTGAAGCTACATACAGTGAAAGGAATAGTTGAGCTTTGAATGGAAAGTATCATGGGGCATTTCTGAGAGATCTGAAGAAAGTTTAGCTTTCCTGAGTTCTTCATCAGTACCATTGATAGTAAAAGAGCCACCTGCTACTATTATTGCTGTGAACTGCCAATTTGAAAGTATCTTTTAGATAATGTAACTGCATAAATGTAAACATATATTACTCCTGGATTATTATTTCATTGATATGTTTGAGGGAGAAAGAAGTAAATATTGCAGGAAAGAAAAAAAAAAGTAAATGCAATGCAATCAGACAGTTCTTATGTTAATCTATGATCTGCCACTTAGAGATCTAGGATGAGTGTTTTATAGTTTTAGAGTCATATCTGCCTTATTTTAAAGATGAGGCATCCTCTTATCTGTTTCATAAGGTTTTATGAAAAGTTAATGAAATATTTCTACATGCACGCAACATAGGTCTTTCATAGGGTAAGCATCTCATAAACTTTAGAATTAAGCCCCTCATCATATCTAATTTGTGAAAAAATGTTATTTTTCTGTGTATTAGCATTCTTCATTACCAAAATTCACACAAATTTAAAGCCAATAAGAGAAAACATTGTGACATATAAACATGGCAAAACTAATGAATTTTCTTCTCTCCAATAGTACTTTTAAAAATTATTTCTGACTTCTTGGCTTATTCCTTGGTATCTTCTTCCATAAGAGACAGATGACTAGAAATGTGGCAGGTCCATTTTATCTGAGGACTTCAGAAGATGGAAGGGATGGCCAGGGGAAAGATTCTTTTCTCCTTTTGATTTGTTTTAAAAGTTATCCACTTTGAAGCACAGGGAGAAAAGAAAAACTATGTTACATAATAAAGACCATTTTAGACTTTATAATTCTTTAGTTGTGTTATGGGTTGTGCATATCCCCAATTGCCCCTCAAGTAATACGTGACCCAGTAGAGAACCTCAATCAGTGTCAAATATATACACACATAAGTATCCAGCATGCAATTCACCAAGTAGAGACTTCCTACGAATTCAAAGTAACACTATGTCTTCTATACAGCTTTTCTAAGTTCTTTCTGACCAGCTTAAGCATGCCCTGCACTTTAACAAAGAGGTGTCTATCAAATTCATTTTATTGTCATTTCATGAGTGCTATTAGTCCTAGACTACTTCCAAATACCCCAGTCAACACATGAAATGTTTTCTTGTCAATAAACATGCTAAAACTTCTTAATATAGAACAGTAAATAACACTCTTTAGTTTACAAAATTCTGTATTCACAAGGAAACATGGCCTAGATATGAGGGGATAAAAAAAGAACTCCTAACAGGACTTTTATGAAATATCTATGAAGCAAATTTGATGAAATAACTCAGTATTTCATATTAATCACAAGTCAACCTGTGACAAGAAAGACTCTGCACAGCCTGCTCAATCAGTGCACCTGGGTGCCCTAAGAATAGCTTGCCTTAGAAGGTGTGATAAACTAGGTCATTTGGGAGGGGTGACACAGACACACTTGTGGCCACTACAGAGCTAGGTTTGCTGTCAGGCAGTGACATCTCTGGTTCTCTGTGAAAGTACTAGAAGAGACAGTGGAATTTTCTTAGACAACAGTAAAATAAGGAGCCACTGTAACTTCAGGGCTCTATTTTATTTCATAAGGACAAAAGCTCTCATTCCCCTAACACTTGAATTATGTCTGAAATTGGAGACATTCATATTTGTCAAGAGAAACTGATTTAAGAAAAGTACATGACTGACAATATTAGATTTGGTATGAATCTATTCAGTAAAAATATGTAGGGAAGAAATTAATGTTTACTTTAAAATGTTCCTTAGATGTTCATGCATAATTAGTGTATAACAAGTTTACAACTGCTATCTTAGTATTAGAAATCATAAATTTTGGTTAAAGCTCACTTGAATTTTAAATAATATTGCAAAGAACACACCACAATTATTAACAGCTGATATTTTAAAGATCTTATATCTTTAAAGTTCAGATTGAAATAATAAATGATACAGAGAAATCAAGGGGACCTTAATTAAACAATAGAGATACCAAAATGAGAAATATAAATATGTATATGTATATCACATATGCAGTTAATTAATCTAACAAAAATGGTTTGCTAGATACAAAGTATAGTATGAAAATCAAGTTAGATACGACCTTCCTCATCTAATTGAGAAGAAAAATGAGCACGGAATCTCAGGAAAGTGTGAAGAATGCCATAATGCTCTGAGAATCATCATGGGAACCCCTGTTAAGAAAACCTGTATTTGAGTCAAGTGTGATAGCACATACTTGTAATCCTGGTACTTGAGATGGGAAGATCATAACTTGGAGGCCAGTGTCAGCAACTGAGTGAGACCTTCAGCAACTTAGTGAGACCCCATTTCAAAATAAAAATAAAATAGGGCTGGAGGGTATAGGTCAAAGGTAGAATGCCCCTGGGTTCCATCCCCAGTACCAAAACAAAACAAAACCCCTGTATTTGGTAAGGAAAGTGTTCTTAAAACAAGCTACAATAAGAATAATACTAAGTAGGTGGATGCGTAGGAGTCAAATATAGTAGGTTTGGATTTAAAGTTTATTTCCAGGCAGAGTAAAATGTGTTTGGCAAGACCTAGTGGTGAGATAAAATGTAGTATTTTAAGAAGTAAAACTCTATGAGCATGAGGCAGAAAATTTCAACAGAGTGGTCAAAGAAGCTGGACATGAGAGCAAAGTCTCAATCTTGAAGGTTCTCATGAGCCAAGTTGGGAGATATTTACACAAACATACTTGTCTGTTTAAATAGAGATATGACCATTTAGGAGAAGACAGAGACTCACCAGCATATATAATAACCATTGGTCTTTCAGGATCTTATCTCATGAGAACTGGTCTTTTTTTCAAACAATGGACTTTGGATAAAAAAAAATGGCTTAGTTATGAAAATAGCAAAGAACTTTAATGTTTTATCATATATCAGGTGGAGTAATGTCTTCCTTAAAGGTAGTGCTGACTTGGATCCTTAGAATGTCTTTGCTGATGTAATTAATTGAGATGAGATCATAATGACCTACGGTTGACCTTAAGACCAATGGTTGATGTCATTATAATAAGACTATGTAAATATACACAGAGAAGAAGGTCATTTGAAGATATAAGCAGAGATTGGAGTAATGTAGCTCCAAGCCAAGAAATACCCAGGATTACCTATAACTATCAGAAGCTAGGAGATAGGAATGGAACATAATCTCCCTCACAATCTCCAGAAGAAATCAAGCCTGCCTCTTTATGGACTTCTGGTCTCTGGAACTGTGAGAAGACAAATTTCTGCTTGTTTGTTTGTTTGTTTGTTCGTTTTAATCTGCCAATTGAGTAAATAATCGTGGGAACTCTTGTTATAGGAGATGAGAGTATCTGTGCATGTTACTAGGTGAAACTTCCATCTTTCACATCTGGTTTTGAATTTCCTATGTATATCTTCAGTCTTTGTTTTTATTTTTCCAGAGGTTCAACTGAGCTTAGAAAAAGTGATCAAATGTCATGGTTTTCCAAGTTTCAATTTCTCAAAAGACTGATACATTATATAAACTAATTGTTTCCCTCTCACAAACCATTCCAGTTCACTACTAATGAGATCTGTATAATTCAATAGTTACAAAAAACAAAAACAAAGCAAAACAAAAACAAAACAAAACAAAACAAAAACTGGCTACCCAGGCGTGGTGGCCCACGCTTGTAATCCCAGCATTCCGGAGGCTGAGACCGGAGAATCTGGGTTCTCAGCCAGCCTCAGCTACCTAGTGAGGCACTCCACAACTTAGTGAGACTCAGTTTCAAAAAAATAAAGAATAAAAAATAGGGCTGGGGGTGTAGCTCGGAGGTAGAATGTCCCTGAGTTCAATCCCTAGTACCACAAAAAAAACCCCAAAAAACAAAAAACAAACAAACAAAAAAAACTGGCTTAGTTATGAAAATATCAAAGAGGCAAAGAGTTCTAGGAGGTGTTGCAGGAGATTATTCCCCACAGCCTGGTCTCTGAGACAAAAGGAAACTCCAGAGGCTGAAAGTAGGACACACAGGTCTTTCTTTCATCATCAGTGATAGCCAGGTGGCAATTTCCTGAAGCACTGGGCCCCAAACAAAGACACTCCAGTCTTATACAGTTGGTCATTTAACTTCTAAAGGAGGAGAAGGGAGAGCACAAGATTTATTACACCTAACATGAGCATGATAGAGAAAGCAGTTAAATCAAGCTATCCTGTCTTTCTTATCAGGCAGATACTCAACTAGCACTGCTGTGTTTACATTTAGGGAAGACCCCTGCTGTCTGGTCTCCTGGCTTGTCTAGAGGGAGGGACTGGTCCCAGTAATTTGCAAGGTGGCTTTCTATCTTTTCTCTAAGTGTCAGCTCACTGGGAGGCATGGAAGCTAAGGGGGAAGGAGTGGATATTCTCTATTTGTTCTTAAGTCTAAATTTTTGGCTAATAATATTTCTAAGGCTCTGATTGCCATTTTCCCATGTCAGAAGTAGCTATGATATTTTCCATTCCCTCTTGGTGACAAACTTTAAAACTCATCATAGTGTTACATTTGTTACCAACTGTTATAATTTGGAGTTTCTGAGAAACAGACATAAAACAGGATTTAGCACGTAGAACAATTATTAGTCATTGCCTTGTTTTTTTTCTTTTATGCAGTACTGGGATTGAACCCAGGTTCATTCTACCTCCAAGATACACTCTTACTCCTATTTTTTATTCTTTATTTTGAAACAGTGTCTCAGTACGTTGCAGAGAGCCATGAACCCAGATCCTCTAGTCTCAGCCTCCCAAGTACTAGGATTACAATCATGCACCACCATGCCTGGCTAGTCAATGCCCTTTTGATGAATGTATAACTATGGATAAGGAAGAAGTGGAGCTATGGTATAAGATGTATCAAAGCCTGGTCCAAACCTATAGGGGATTCTGAGGCTAAAATGAACTTTTAGGGTTGTCCTGCTTTGACCTAAAATAACAAGCCTTTCATCAATATAGAAAACTGTAGAAATGTAACCTTGGGGTGCGAAGGCTCTCTTGAAGCTGAGGAAATTCCTAATGAAGCTATAGTTGATGCATTTCCATGGATAGTTCTCTTAGAAGAAGAAGTAGCCTTTCTATATGAGGGTAATACATTATCTTACCAAGTGCAGTTAACATCTAATGAAGACAATGGCTGAAAACAAGTGTGAGGTTTTAAGAAAAATTTGTTTTATTCTCTAAAGTGAAAGACACATGAGAACCTTTAGAAGTTAAAAGTGGAATGTAGAGAGAGGGAGGGGCTATAGAAACTGGAGATTGAAACTGGGTCTTGGACAAAGACATTCCAACTTTCTTATACAGTTGATAACTCAATCGCAGAAAGAAGGGAAAAGGAAAGCATGAGATTTATTACACTTAACAAAAGTGAGATACACAAAGCAGAAAAACTATTAAAACAAGTTGTCTCTTCTCTCTCTTATCTTGCAGATGCCCAGGGAAGCCTTGTTTACATTTGGGAGGGCCTCTGCTGTCCTAACTCAGGCTTGCCTAGAGGAAGAGAGTGGCCCAATTAACTCTGAAAGGGGCTTTCTGTCTTTTATCTTCTGAAATGTCAGCTTGTGGGCAAGTAGGGGGGAGGAGTTGGAAGAGTTCTTATTTTTCCTATCTTAAGTCTAAATTCCTAACAAAGAATAATTCCAAGGCCCCACTGGGTTTCCTACCTCACTTCTCCCCTTTTGAAAAATTCTCATTATATTTTAATAAGAAATTCTCAACCTTCAAGGTTACTTTCAATCAGAGCCATGAAAGCAGCATATGGGGGTGGGTCCCTCTTATCTATTGATGTTGCTAGTATTCACTGGATTAAACCTCTGACGCACTGTATGAGACAAAATCCACCCAGGATGAAAACTCCCATTACTGTTATTAAGGAGGTTAAGACTGAGGCTAATAAAATTTTACAGTTTCTGAACCAATTTTGGAGCATATTGCTAAAAGGGCCACCTACTCCAGAGTATTTTGCCAATTCATGAGCCAGGGTGGCCAATCCCTTTAAGGCTGGAGTGATAGTTCCATCAGGAGCAGTGTTGCTTGGTATGAAAGTGTAGCACTGATCCCCTAGCATCACACATGTACCTTCTTTTTCTGCTTGTATCATATCTAAAACCATTCTATTTTTCCAAGCCATCTGACTGGTGGGGCTAAATTGGTCCATAATTTTTTTAATTGCATCCCTAGTGTAATTGACAAACCTTCGCTGGTTACTGTAGATGTAATTTATCCAATCTACATATTTATCGATTGTGACCCAAAAGAAAAGAGACTCAGAGTCTGTGGCAATTAGGTTTTCTTGCTTTGAACTCATCCAGAACTCCCCTGGGTATCCCTATGGCATCTAAATACACGTGAGGGTCAAAGAACCCTCTCGGTTCTGGTAAGGTCTCATGCATGGCCCTGTGGGGACCTTCTTACTCCTCTTTATGCTGATAAGTAATGGTAAATGGGATGACTAGCTCAACAAGTACACAGGTCTCTACCCAGGAACTTGGCAGGATTGAGAATAAATTTGAGCCACAATACCATTATGAGATAAGTCAGGCATGAGATAAGTCAGTCTTTTTTGTGTAAGCTTAACCTCCCCACAGGTCAGGTTTCCAAGAAAAATACCTCCCATTGGCATCTCCCATGTGAGACACACCATAAAGCTGGCTGAGTTGGAGGGGGGCTGAATAGCCCAGATGTTGCCTATGGGACTCTGGAGAGGATATTTGGCCACTTTTGTACTGGTGTCTATCTCAAGGAATAAGAGGGCTAGAATCTTTCAAGTCTCACTGGAAGGGTTTTTGTTTCCTTTAAAAATATCTAAAAGACATTTTAATCCAACATCTGCCAAACTTCACCCCAATAGGATGAAGACAATCTGCCCGTGGTCAATCTGTATCACAAGTATAACAATCTGCCTTGCTTGCAGTCTTCACAGAATATTTAATCCATTCTAGCCACATGTTTGTGTCTCTGAACCTGCTTTCTATTTCTAGAGTCCGTCTTAGATCCTTTATTTATACTATAGTTGCTTTGGCTGGGTCATTTTTCACTTCTTTAGTAATGTTTGGTTGGAACTTACAGGGGCAGAGGTCCCTGTTGATAGGGGTGGAGGGGGGTTGGCTTAATGAGCTGCTTTTTTAAATGGCCTAAGGGATCTTCACAAGATATATCTGTTCCTAACCCATAGACTCTAGTAGCCACTGCTGGTTCATGGTCCATTATGCAAGCATTGTCAATACCTATCCACACAGGATTATACTGATTAATTTTACAAACATGTGGAGGTCCTTTCCTGATTAAAAAAAGAAAGTGTATCTTTCTCTTTAGAAGTCTCCACTATGTTGGGGTCATCTGGTTTATATTGGCTGTCCACCCTTGATGATTGGTGGTCCACCAGACACTGTCCCAATAAGGACAGGGTCTAGTTCCCAGCATAACCAAATGTTGATTCAGGGCAGAGGTATTTGTCAGCTTTGGAGAGCCACCATTGATTTTCCAGGCTACCTTAAAATATAATCTGGCACACATCAAATTTGACACTCAAGCTATGCCAGTCTTGGTCACATTAATGTTGAAGATTGCAGTGGCTGGCTGCAACACCTCTATTAGCCCTCCTCACAGAATGAGAATTGTCATTTGTTTCCTCATCCTAGCAAGGCAGAGTCGTGTTAGGCAGATACCTAAGGCTTAAAATTAAGAGGCAAATGACTACCATAAACCCCACTAGTAATCTTAAGGCATTCATGGCATAAAACCTAGAGTCCAATTTTGTGGCCTGAGATGCATGTGTGGATCGGTCTTTCACTGTTCATGAGTCTGTTAGCATCTTGGTGTGACTGGAGCAGTAAATTGTCTTTCTCAGGATCCGCTTGCTGGGTTCTCCAAGTTTTTGGTGAGCAGTCCAATGAGTCAGTTCTGAGGCAGAGGGCTCCAAGGCTGCTGGCTTCAGGTAACTGTGATAAATCCAAGCTACAATATCTTGGACTTTTACTGCTATTGAAGTAGCAAAATAACAGTGAAAGGTCATCTCCTGGGTTTCTTACCTCAGAAGAAGAGAGGATACTTAGTTTGGAAGAAGACAGTATGAGAGGCAACATTTGCTTTGTATCAGGAGATCCATGAGTCTAGTAATTATAATTTTATAAATCCAGGAAGTTCTTCATCAATGATAACTATTGAGAATTTTGATGAAATTGAGAGCATATTGAAATAAAGAAGCCAAGGTTATTGCTAAGGAAATAATTAACTCAAATAATAGTTAAGGTATATGAAAAAAATATTTGAATTTTTGCAAATAAAATATTGGATTTTATTTATAGATTTTTAACAAAATTTCTGATCATCTCTAGGATGAAAATCATCATTATTAAGAACCAATTTGGAGTTGTGTAATCCAAGTTAAAATAAATACTGTCATAATACCAAAGTGAAGCTGATCACCTGTTTTTATTCAAATGTACTGTCAACAACCTGATTTCTGTTTATCTCTACATGCAGCAATTTGCATACTGAAAGGGAAATTAATGAACACTTCAATATGTGGAGTCTTTATTACTTTTCATTCATCTTATATAATGGACAAAAGTTAAATTCTTCTGCTCACCTTTTATGTTTATGATGAAATGATAGTCTATTGATTATAGAATATATAGTAACCAAAAACTGCTTTCTTCTCTTAAATAACTATACACTGAATTTGTCAGGGAAGGCATATTATGGTTAGTTTTTGTATAAGTGGAGATGAAATCAAATTTACATTGAAAAAGTAAATATAATATAGTGCTAACTAATCACTCAAAATAGAGAGATATCCTGATTATTTTATTATTATATTTGAAGCACCAACAAAAGTTTGGAACTTAAGATATCTTAGGAACAGAAAACTAAAATTAAATGGGAAAATCATAATTACTTTTATTAATTTCTGACATTTCAGTCTAATAAAATTAATAAGACACAACAAGGATATACTGGTGATGTGCTTAGGCAATCATTTACAAAAAAAGAATTAAAAACATATAATTAGTGAAAAATATAAATTATTCTAAATATTTGAAATATTTTTAAATGCATATGAAATGTAGATTCTTTGTGAAAGGGTGATAATATCTTTGAGAAATAAATATTATAGTGTCATATTCTCTCCTTCTCGGTCCTTGCTTCCTGAAAAATTTTAAAAGAAAAACACAAATAGGAGATTTTAAGAGGTTTATTTAGGAAAGTGGGGGTACAGTTTAAGAGAATCCATGGTAAAGGTCTGGAATGGTTTATTTCTAGAAGTGGAAAACAGCGGTAAGTTCCCACCTGGTAGGATTTATTTACTCTTGAAACTTTCCCCTTAAGTATATGCATTTGGGGGCAGAAAGTATTTTTTATGCCACAGCTTAGTGCTCCTGTGCTGTTTCTACCATGTTGGAAACTCCCCCAGGTTGGGTAAGTGAAACCCTGGGGGCAGAAGAGGGGGAATTGCAGCTGGGCAGTGAATCTCCTTATCGCTTCTCTTGAGGGCTGGCCAGATCCTCTGTCCCATTCTTCCCCCTGTTCACCTCTAATCTAACTACCTAAACATAATCATTTTTAGGTTTTGGTTTCCATATTATTTTTGCTTGTTTCCTAATAACTTAAAAAAAAAAAACCTGTCTAGTTACTTTTAATTCCATTGCTTCTAATAGAAGAAATATAACTAAACATGATATGATATGATATGATATAAACTCCTTTACCTTGCACAGGCATCATTGTTTGAAAATTATGCATTTAGTGTCAGTTACTTAGATCATTCAGTACCTTAATAATTCTACATAGGAGAAAATAGCTTTATTTTAAGCCACATGAATTACATTGTCAAATAAAGGAAAAAAGACATGTATTCTGAAATTACTAAATTGTCTTCTGAGAGTTCCTATTGGTTCTCTGGATGATACTGACAAGTTCTTTAATTTCTTTCCCTGACCAAATTAGAAATTCTATGAAAGCAGGATGAGTATATAGTTATGCTTCCTAATATATCTCCCATATCCATTAATGAGCATGACATATTTTAGGGACCCAATACATAGCTTTTGAATTAAATAATAAATGGAGAAAAATTCATACTATTGGGAGTATAAAAAGGGGGGACTTTCTAAATTTACTGCAGGAAGCTATGCTTGGAGGTAGGATGCTGAGATATGATGAGTGAAATGATAAAGAGAATATCTTGACAAGCAACTAATAGATTCTATTAAAGGAAAAATGGACAATTAACTTCATTCATTCTTGTAGCCTTGGAAGACTTTGAGGCTTCGAAAAATTAAACATTTTGCCCAAGGTCACACAGTTAAAAAGAGGCAACAGAAGGATTGTCAGAGCTGTCAGACAAAAAGATTCTGAGCTCTTAACTAAATGGGCCAGTAGAGAGATCACAGAGATGGTAATCAGGGAACCTGGTTGTTCTGCCTAATTCTCTAATTATCTATGGCCTCAGGCAAGATAGTCATTACCTCTTGCCTCCATTTTTTCCTCTCACATGTGGTTAAAAGAGGACTATCCTACCTCCTGCCCATGATTGAGGAGACCCAAGAGTCACAAATAAAGTTAGGACTATATTATACATGTTGATATCATCATTGTTACTGTTAATCTCAGTGCTGAAATCATTCCCTGATCACAGATAACTGGGATCTTAAGTACCTTAAAGGTAATAGGACTCTGTAAGACCTGCTTAATTCCAACTGGAAAACAGAACGAGGCACATTAAAAAAATATTTAAGTTCAAAATGCATCAGAAATTCACTTTCTAAGTTTGTAGGATGCCTGGCATTCCTCTCCAGCCACAAACCTCTATAATTTGCCTCTGACGTCCAGGTTTTGAGTAGATCACCATTCCTGCCTTATTTTGTATTCTATTTTGTAGTGAATTACCATCATGTCTCTTGAGCAGGGTTATTTTAATGCATTGGGGAATCTTTTCATGCAGTTACACTTCCAAATGAAAGGGTCAGAGTACATTGTCTTTTTTTTTTTACCCAGAAGATTCTTTGTCCTGTATTTGGATTATTTATCTACTTCCCAGGAAAATACTTAGTATTCCAAGCAATGTAAAGAACCACATTCTTTCTTCAAGCACAACTCCTCCCTTGCTTCCATTCATTCAAGCTAATGATTACTACAGTTACTCAGTGTATTTTTTGTTGTTCTTGTTTGATTGTTTTTCAGAATATATAGGCATTCCAAAGTGTTTTTTTGTTTGTTTGCTTCAGTTATTCAGAGAAAGTACTGACATATTTAAATGAGAGTTTTTCTCCATAATAAGGTATCACAGTATTTACAAACTATTATATTGGCAATAGTTTATTTCTATTTTGAATTTTTTGTCCTGTCTCTGTTTTTCTTTATTTCTAGTTAATAGTCTTTATTTCTAGAAAAATAGTCTTGTGTCATTTAGGGCTCTGTACAGGGAAACAAAACCACCAGCAATATTTTAACCAAGAGTATGTTTTATCCTAGAAAATAAGCACTTATAAAATCATTGAAAGGGCTAAAAGTAGTGGAGTCGAGGACTCTACTAATACCACTGAGTGTAAGCATATACACTATCCTTGTGATCCAGGGATCAGAATGTCACATCAACCACAAATCCTGTCAACTCAAACAAAGCTGCCTACTAAACATTGAGTACTTAGTGAAACCACCAGCATAGTTGACTTTTGAGGTTCAGAATTTTATATTCTCTCTTTCGGGGGGAAAAATGCAGACAGGTATCTTCCATTCTATCTTACTCACTCAAATCTCACTCTAGTTCATACAAATGGCAGAAGGTAATTTACATTTGGAAAGTTTATTGCAAGAGAATCTGAGAATGCAGTTTCTAATATTTGTGTCTCTTTTGAACACAAGGTTTCAACTGAAGATAATAAATGAATGCTAGCTTTCCATAGCATAAATCTACTTTGTCCTTTGGAACTCTTTTTGGTATTTCAACATCTACATATGTATCTTTTCACCTATACTTTTAAAAAATAAAAAATAAAATAAGAATAAGAACAGAATGTGTTTCTATGTTATACAAACTATCCTCTATCCTCAAAAAGGAGAATATGGTACTACCTAATACAGCCTGAGCCCCACTAAAGACCTCAGTATCATCTATCATGCTATTCATCTTTGGATAACAATTATTCTTCTCACTAAATCATAATTTCATCTCAACTTTTATAATCTAATAAAGCAATTTAATCCCTATTAACATACCTTTTATGAAATATAAGGAATCAGGAAAGGAAATATAAATGTATGTATCACAGAGCTAGAAAGAAAATGCAGGTAGCTACCATATTTTCTTATTATTTGTTTTAAACAGACAATAGACTATGGTTGGCAGCAATGAAATACTTTCTCCATCATCTGTAACACTTTTCTTTTGCTCTTAGCTAGTATTTGAGTTCTTTGGGAGGAATATACACCTTAAGGCATTGCCTAAACCTTCATTATTGCTTGCTGTAATCCATTATTAAGCATTTCAATATAGATGTATTAGTCTGCTAGAGCAACCTAAAACAACACAAATACATTTTTCCAGTTCTGGAGGCTAGAGATCCAAGGTCAAGGTTCTGTCAAAATTGGTTCCCGGTGAGGCTACTCCCTCTGGTTTATGGCTGCTTTCTCACAGTGACTTAATATGATCTTTCCTCGTTCATACCTGGAGAAAGAAAAAAACTTTCATGTATCTTATTTTTTTTCAATAAAAACATTATCCTTATCAGATTAGGACTCCTTATACCCTCTTCTGATTAACTCTTTAAAGGTCTTGTCTCTAAATACCGTCACACTTAGGATTAGGGCTTCAACATGTGATTTTGTGGGGGCTGCAATTCAGTTCATAACATTAATATTTCATGGAGCTCTATTTTACTCCCCCTTCTTTTTTTGACAGCAACTCCATTTTTCTTGATAATAAAGGTCAGTGACAAAGAAGTAGCTATAATTTAAAGTATACTTCAGTGGCATGAGGAAGACAGAAGAGAAAAAAAATTAACTTCCAACTCAATTGAGTCATTATTAATCTGCTGGTGGAATCATTTATTTCTTGGATGCTGAGTATTCCAAACCAGAAAAATCTAAAGCCATTGAGAAAGAAAGACAACAATGCTGTGAGAGCATAATTAGCTGTAATGGAGACAAGTGGCACTCTAACTTGCAAACCTAGGTTAATATCAGTCAAGTGGAGCTATGGCAAAGAGAACTTTATATGTTTTGAAGGACATTCTGCATCTGGTGGAACAGGATCCAAAGACTGAAACCTGGTATCATTCGAAAGGCTCCATAATTGTGTCTGTAGTAGCCTGTTTCATTATTCTATAAAAATAGTTTCAGAGCAATGACTTATAATGAAACACTGCTTCAGTTAGCCAACTGTCTAAGTTCTTTTACTAGGACATATCACCCTTGCTAAGAAAAAAATATTGAATAGGATATAATAGAAGTGCATATGGAATTTTATTAGCCTGCGGATTGTGTCTTTGGCAAAAGCATCTAGACATTAAAGACAAACCAACATCCTGAAAACGTGACTATTTTAGTGAAGACTAATTGTTGTTCTTTACATAATGGAAGTGGTTGAAGGCAATTTAACTGGCATTAGAACATTTACTCTTCCCCTACAGTTCTATTTTTGGCAGATTGGGTCCAACATTAAGGAGGACAAGTTGAAAAGTCCACATTTTTGCACCATGTCCAACTTTTGTCCTTGTCCCATTAGCTACATATCCCACTGATGCATTGTTGCAAGCAGTGGAGTGACTAGGGGAGGATGAATGACACCACAGAATGGGTCATTTTTTTTTACTTGATTTTCACAATCTCTCTAGAACAAGAGTTGTTTGATAAGAATTCACATGTAAAACAGGTATTCTCAGAATGATGGTTCACTTTGAAATGTCAATCAACAAACAGTAAACTCATGTTTCTTGTCCCAATACTTTTATTGTTATAATTCTAAATATCAGGCCATTTAGTCAAACTGTTAACTACTGCCCATGTGCTTCCATATTGCTGATGACTTTATTTCCAGTGTATTACAGGATTTATTTCCAGTTTATTCCAAGATAGTCTACTATTGGAAAGATTTTTCTTCTGGATACAATACCTCCTATGTTTCAATGTTAGTTATTAGATTTCCTGTTAGTATCTGTATATTGTTAGAATTGCTGTGAATCAGGTTCACACAGTCCCTGCCTGTTCCATAGTGGATAAGGAGCTCCCCATGAAGTTACTGCTGCACGCTAATGCGGTTTGAAGAGACAAGTGGGTGCACCGGCAGGAGGTAATTGAGAGTGTGAGATACATGATCATGAAACTTAATTTTATCTGGGTTATATCAAACTCAGTCTTATATACACCACTTCTACTTCATTATATAGTACTTCACTGTAGAGCAGTCCTAAGCTTTGTGTATCAGTGGTCATCTAATCAAGAATGGCCATAAAATCCCTTGATGTCCCACCCTCCAATATTCAGGTCCTTTAGAGTTTAGTAGGAAGACATTTATTATCATGGCTTAAACAGTCATTTACTAAAGAGTGCGATGGATTGAATATTTCTGTGTCCCTCAAATTCATTTGTTCAAACCTTAATCCCCAATATAATGGATGCTATCTAGTAATGGGTACCTTCAAGAGGTAATCAGGTAATGAGGGCAGACTTTAGGATTAGTGGCCTTATAAGAGGAGACATAAGAGAGATTCCTTTCTCTTTCTCTCTCTCTGCTATATGAGCATATAGAAAGAAAGTGTTCCCTCACCAGGAACCAAAGCATTCAGCACTTTGATCTTGGATTTCCCAACTTTCAGAACTTTGAGATATGCATATTCGTTATGTAAACTACCCAGTTTATAATACTTTTGTTATAGAAACCTGAACTGATTAAGACAGAGTGCATGGCTTTGCTCTAAATCTCTAGGGGCTTAAATCTTTTGAGCACCTTAAAAGAGTTTAGCAAATTTGCAGCTGAAATTCTATCTCAATTCCAACTGTTATAAAATAAGGCCGAAGTAGCAGAATTGTACCCTGGAAATGCTGGAGAAACTCTATTGCCTTGAGCCTGATTGAAATGCTGGGGGATGTATGTTTTTCTTGGCAATGTCTTTGAAAGGAGTAATTCTTTGCAAGATATGTTGCCACTAAAATCCAACAAGTTTTCACTCCTGGGTTTGTCCTTGTCTGAGGGAATATATTTGGATCTTACCTCTTAGTGGCAAGATGGAAAAGTGCATTACTTTGATTTTTAATTTGTAGGAGAAATCACATAAAGCACTTGCTCTCACCACCTCTGATTTCACCAATGTTACATGATCCTGAAATTTTGGAAGATATATTACCTATCTTCTAGAATACATTTTCCTAATGTATTCTAAACAAGCATCTAGGGTTGATTTTGTTTTCTTTCCTGTGACATCCTATTGCTAGTTGAAAAATCTATCATCATGCTGGAATCTATGAAGTAGTTCAATAGGAGGTCAAGACTTTAGCAGAAAAAAATTATTTCAAGAGCCAAATTGTTGACATAGCTGAGAAATTAAACAACAAAATTCTTCCTGCTCTTCCTGCCAGGTGATAGCTGGTTCAATTGTTATCTGCCCTCTCTTCCTTTCTCCCCTGTCTCCAGAGTAATTGTTGCATATAAAATGCCAGGATCTATGTTAATTTGCTCTAGCACCTAGAAATCTCATTGCACCTGAAGTCAAAACTCTTAAACTGGTTTAACATATTTACAATGACAATCCATCATCTCCTAAATCCTAGATGATTTTTGCACAGGCCAACTAGTTGTATAAGGAAGGAAATTACCACCTCTGAATCTTTCAATAATTCAATAGCTTTCCCTCCATAATTGTTCCAGGAGTCCAATATTATTTTCTGTTTATTATTTTAAGAGTTTTATTCACAGACATTTTCACTTGGATTCTGGACCTCACTCAGAAGGCAAGAGATCAAATATGGGATTCTTCCAGAGGCCAATTATGTCTAATGTAAATATATAAGAACTGGAAATATGCCTACAAATTATATTCTTATTATAACTTCTGGGATATAGAATTAGTTCAGAACTTATCATGCATCCTCCATAATTTTATATTCTTACCATCGAATCAGTCATGCTGCAAGTCCCTCTGGTTAATATTAGCTCAATGTTCACTAATCTCTGAAATTTCTGCTTGTTATTTCAGTAGCTTACAGTTACATGGCTAAACTGATGCAGATACATTTATTGAAATCCATGAGGAATATTTATTATAATTTTATTTGTGGTAGCATCCACAGGCCTCCCTAACTTACTTATAGGATCTTGACTGAAATGCAAATTTGCAAGGTTAAGGACTAGATACAGAAGCAACTCTCCATTTCCCTCACAGTGCCTAAAGTCAGTTTTTTTTCTTCTTCAGAACAACAGGTGTTTTGTTTGTTTGCTTGTTTGTGTTATTGCTTGTTTGTCTATTTATTTTCTTTATTTTTATTTTACATTTATTTTATTTTTATTGTAGCTTTTGAGGATGCCCATCAAGTAGTGACTACTTAAGGACTTTGTGGATTAAAGCATGGTGGTTAGAGACAAATTATTTCAGATAAGTAACAGCATATGACTTTTGCCATTTTGGAGTAGAATAGGATTATCCATGTGGCAATATATTAGAATTAGAAACATTAGTGTAAACTCTTGTTTAAATTAATATAGATTAGATGAAGATCTTCACATATAGAAATATTTATAGATATGGATATGTGTAAGAGTTAGTATACACATAAATAATTGTTGTATATCTCAGCTGAATATGAAAGCATCAATACCCCAGGATTAGTAATATTACTTAATGCTCAGGTAATGGTGTCTAAAACCATTCTCTAATAAAAGGAACAAGGGCTCCTTAGAGAAATGACTGATTTTAGAATTTATCAGAAAATGTATAAATGAGCTTGTAGCATTTGTAACACCAGTAAATAATGAAGTGTTCAAAAACAAAATTACAAAATAAAAATCAAATGCCCACACTAATGGGGTATGCTATACTTGGATCTTGAGTGTTCCCCAAAGTCCCATGTATTATAGGGTTGTTCCCAGGGTGGAAATATTGGGAAGAGGAGAATCTTTAGGAGGTAGAACCTAGTGAGACATCTGTAGGTAATTGGGCTGTGCTTTTCATGAGAATTATAGGACCTAGCTGATTTCTCTTCTTTTTGTCCCCTGGCTTGTGGGGTTAATGATTTTGCTCTGCATGTTCTCAAACCATTGTGTACTGTCTTGCAATAGGCCCAAAGCAACACTGCCAACTCATCATAGGCTGGAACCTCCAAATCTTGGAACCAAAGTAAAATTTTTCTTTTTATAAGCTGATTATCTCAAGTATTTGGTTGTAGTGATAGAAAACTAACTAATATAGGGTACTTTAAAGGACATAAGAACCAAAGAAATTTATTCTCATATGTCATTATAAGATAGCATATAAAGCAAAAAGATTTAGAAGATTTGAAAATCATTCTATAATTGCAGTAACTAATTATTTCCTACTTTCAGGATAAATGGTTCCAGTGGTGGAACCAGAATAAGATATAGTTATATGTTGGCATAATAAAGTTTTGACCCAGTTGTTAGAGCTTAAATATATTGCATGATATATGTTGGCATAATAAGGTTTTGACTCAGTCGTTAGAGCTTAAATAGATTGGATGATTCTTAATAATATAAAATGCTTGTATTTAATTACAAATAAAGTGATCAAAATACAGGGAAATACAGTCAAATTTTTTTGGACTGGAACTGTGTTCTTCTAAAAGCAAGAAGGATATAATTAGGATTTGCTAGTAAACAAAATAGCAAAAATTGCAAATTTTTATTAACTCTTTGTCTCAGAAATAATTTGGCACATAATTTTATTGAAAAAATGTGAAAGGGTAGAGTTCTTCTCAGGTATTTGACAACTTTTGAAAAAAATTAGCTATAGATCAATCAAAATAATAATTATTAATAGACAATAATCTAATTAGGATTAGAGAACATATTTCATATTTGTGATAAATCTAATCTATTGAATGATATAGAGCACTCACTCCAATAAATATAATAAATAAGTTTTAAATGTAAAAAGAGATATAAACAGTATTCAATTACTAAAATATTATGTTCTCTTTGTGTTCATAAAATCACTGCATACGTTTCTTAAAATTCATACTTTATCCTTTGTGGCTTTGTACTCAAAGCCAAAAACATTATTTTAAAGACACGCTATAATAATTCTTCCCTTTATCCTACATGAAGAAGGGGATTTCTGCACTTCAGTGTAACACCTGAAGTGCTGATTAGGGCAGCCAGAGTCCACACATGAGGAAACGAATGACCTACCTGAGGTAACCTCCGCAATTAGGAAATCTGCTGAGATCAATTAAGGCCTGGTTATAAATGGAAAAGAGTTACTCTCTTGTCTCTATTTTTGCTGCTCAGAATTGAACTTCAGAGAGATTACTTTAGGTAGGAACCAATGACCTGCAAAAATGTACTTGAGGCTAAAACTGCCTTGACTGGTCATGATAATCTTCTAAGTAATAACCTCTTTGATTTAGCCCCCCATTGAGAATCATCTTGGCTCAGCTGCTTGAGATTTTGCTAGGAAGATGATTCAATAAATTAAAAATTAAACTAATACCTTTACTTTAAAAAAAAGGATGAAAAAGTATGTAGGGCACATATAAAAAAGAGTTTGACATGCTGGTGTTTTAACTTCATTAATACACTAAAATTGAGCTGGATAATTCTAAATTGATACAATGATTTCTCAGAACTAAAAAAAAAAAAGCTTCCTCTTTTTTCCCTTTAAGAAAATGAGAGGAAATAAAGTCTGCCCATTAGCATTTTAAAATCCTGTATTAGTGTATATTATGGTTATGATATAGCTTTGTAATGGCTATGCATGCATGCTCTACTCATAAATGAATTATTTGTATATAAGGACTTTCTCGAATCTTGGAAGAATTTATGATTATAGAAAGTTTGCCTTCACATAGTCTATCATATTTGATTGTTCTATTTTTCTTCACAGTTTATTCAAGGTTTTAAGTATTGTAATCTGATAATATTAGTCAATCTTAGATAATCTTATTTTGTTTTTCTGGCCTGTCACAGAAGTTCAACTGAAACCTTGAATACCTTTCCTCACGAAGGAATATTCTAGTTCTGGTAGCTTTCAGAATTACAGCATTCCGTTAGAGATATATTTTCTAGGACCACATAAAACACTCCTAGTTTATATTTACTATATGCTATAAATATTTATTTTCTGAAATTCTGAAACCTATAGGAATTCTTTTTTCTATACATAATAACTAACATAGATTTCCACAACTTCATAAGCTAGAAAATGCCTTCTGTCCCATGACCAAAGTAGGAAGGTGCTTTCCAGCTGCTGTGCTTTTTAAACTTACTTCATTCTGAATGCAAAGAGGAACAATCAGATTCCCTCATCTCTGGAGTGTTATGATGGTTATTTGAAAATATATTATTTTTATTATTACATCAGAACATGTCAATGGATCCTCCGTGCACTATTTGGCAAGTGCAATAATCCGTAACTTAAAAACCCACTCACTTTAAATCCTTGGCTTGACTGACTTCAGTTCTACTCTGCTACATAAATTTGCAACTTCTAATATGGTTAAATAAGAATTTCTTTTTTTAGAAATACAAAAGATACATCATATTTATTCTTATAACAAATGTATTTTTTTTGGGAATTCAGATAGTCATCCAAATAAAATCACCTGCTTTAGCATATGCAGAAAGTAAACAGGGGATGTGGTACAATGTACTATTAGCTATTGACCCTGAGGTACAAACCCAACCAGACTCTGGTAGCTTATGAGAATTAATGTAACATCATTCTTATGACAGCTCAGATAGTTGACAAATACATTGGAACATTTAAAAATAGACATGATCACATCTTCAAGGCTACCAAATATCCACTATCTCTTTCTGCTTCTCATTCACAACATTTACTAATACAAATATCATTATCTGCTACAAATACCTTTCCAAATGTACCATTTTTTTATCACACAATAGATTTTTAAGTGAATCTCAGTTCTTTAAATTTATGTTTTCCTATTTCTGATATTTACATAATAGTTAAAGGTGTGTATGTGTGTGTGTGTGTGTGTGTGTGTGTGTGTGTGTGTGTGTGTGTGTAAAGCAGGGAAGCAAACAGAATAAAATTATTAGCTATATTTATTTTGTACTTAGCTTTTCAGAGACAAGGCTTTCTTCAATAAAATGTGTTTGCCTTTTGCTGATTTCATGGTAATTTCCCTCAAGCCATACAGGCAAAAAAATTCTTTAACATATTTTCAATTATTAATTTCTTTAACAATGATAAATAATTCTAAAAATGAAAAGTGTGCTCTAGCACACTTCATATTAATAATTTTGCTGATTAAGTGTCTTTTAACTGTACTTCGTCTACTTTCAAATACATGCAAACATAAACATATATCACTTTTATATCATCTGAACTTTTCAAAATTTCTAATTGATCAGATATGGCTTTTAAATATATGTTGTGGTAATACTATTAATTCCATAATAAGAATGAAGTAAAACCAGGTTTTACAATATAATTTCCATTAGGAAAATAAGAAAACATTTACTGATTTGAAAACAAAAATATAAAAAAAAATTAAAAATAAATTATGTATTTATTATCTCTAATTGTACTTCCAATAGCTATGCTATCATAAATTCATTGTTTTGATTGAAACCAGCAGTAATAACTATATTTGATATTTTATATGTCATTAAAGTGGCAAACTGTGTTCTATGAATACTGAATATGATTAAAAAGAAATTTCCTTTTTGTATTGAACATATATATGTATATTTTTCATGACAATTATAAGCATCAATATCATAATTTTGGACTCTTATTTATTTTTTACCAGGGCTCTGTATAAAACCCAGGGCCTCTTGCATGTTATGCAAATGCTTCCCTATTGGGTTATTCTCCAGCCCCTGGAAAATTTATAAGTGATATAATGCATTAAAATTTCTCTGTTAATAAATAAATTTCTTTTATGTACCTACAGAAAATATCACCCTCTCTAACCCCCATAGCTCACGTAAATCTTCAAAACAGTCAGTGAGAAATAAATGTTGAAAATGTTCTTTGGAATGTTATGATGCAAAAACAAAATAATAAATAGTTAATGTATACTGTATTATGTTCCTAAAACTCCATCCTATCCTCAATACTAAGAAACACTAGCCTCAAGGGTTTTGGATAAGGCACTGTGCTACCTCATATTGGTCAATTTAGTTTTGGTCCAAGTATCTCAGTAGCTTGGGGAAGCATTGCAGAGGCCATTGGTTATAGCTACCCATGTCTGAGAGCATACACAGAAGATAGGATGAAAATCAGTGACTGTGAGTGTTTTTAATACATGGAATATGGAAAGAAAAAATTCCTCTCTACTTTTTATTTCCAGAAATCTTCTATTACTTGTCTTTCTGCCCGCCTACTTTCTGTCTTCAATACCTAAGACAATAGAAAAAAACTAGCCTGATTTGCATAATGCTGATTTTGCTAGTAGGGGGATCATCATGATGAAAGATACAGCACATGTGCCAGGCACACTGAGACAGGAGGTTGCAGGATCAAAGAAAGTGTATAGAAACTTAGCGAGACCCTATTTCAAGGTAGAAAATAAAATAGAGCTGGGTGTGTAGCTCAGAGATAGAAACCCCTGGGCTCAGTCCTCAGTATCTAGAGATTCTCTCTCTCTCTCTCTCTCTCTCTCTCTCTCTCTCTCTCTCTCTCTCTCTCTCTCTCTCTCTC
>PVLC010010318.1:0-11020 GCA_004027655.1 Graphiurus murinus | reverse complement strand
TTTATTTTTTTTCATCTGTTCAGTTTTAAGTAAATTCACCTTTACTTAACTTCTTAGAATAAGTGCAGTCATATATGACATTATTAGTTCTTGGGTTAGATTCCTGAATATAAAAAAGGATAGGATGCTAGTATTTATATTGAAGGAAGATTATTTCATTTATGCATTAAATATTAAAGTGATTTTTCTCCCTATAATTATCATTTATTTCAATTGGAATACTTATCATTCACATAAATAATAATAAATTAGTATTTATTTCCCATGTGAAACTTTCAGAAAAGAAGATGTTGGCCAAGCATTATTCAGGCATGAATATACAAAGCGTATGACCAAATATATCAAATCCCCATTTTAACTCCATCTAGTCAAGAGAGTCATTGAAATAACACATGTAATGATATAATGAATAATAAAATATCCGATATGATAGGGTTGGAAAATGGGATAATCAAACTGTAAAATAGCATTAGTTTGAAAAGATTAACTCATGTGGTTAAGGTCATGAGATATATAGAAAGATAGGATGCTGTAATCATAAAGTGGTATCTTGTATATTATTATATATTTTCAGGGCTAGGTTTTGACAGTGCATGTAGTGTTTCCAATGGCATGGATAGTTTAAATGAGGTAGATATCAAAGCTACAAAGTTGATCAGGTCAGGAAACTGTAAGGCTACTGAGCATCTTTGTGAATACTGAAATATTTTCATTTAAAGGCTGAAATAAAGCTGGGTGTGGTGGTGCGTGCCTACAATCCTGGTAGGCATGAGAGGCTGAAACAGAAGGATTGCAGGTTCCAGACCAGCCTCAACAACTTAGCAAGAATCTCAGCAACTTAATGAGACTGTGTTTCAAAATAAGAAATAAAAGAGGGCTGTGAGTGCAGCTCAGAGGCAGAATGTCCCTGAGTTTAATCCCCAGTAAAAATAATAAATAAATAAATAAATAAATAAATGGCTGTAATAGGAAAGGAGTGAATGAGATGTCATATTCATAAATGTCTTGTCTATTTTTATTTAATAGAACATGAAAATTAAGGACAAATTATTTGAAAAAATGGCTATGGGTTTCTAGGAAGCAACTGATGGTGGTATATGACATCTGATAGAATGAGAGGTCTTCATTTAAAAAGGCTGCCAAGCTAACACAATACTTGTGTGGAACCAGGTTTCAACCAAGTCAACTAACTATTTAGATTTTCGGTTGTAAACTGGGATTGATAGTATATAGTAATGTGATTACAATAGATAATTGCTTCTTAAGGGCTTAGGTGTAAGCGTTGGTTGGTAGGTAACTAGACAATGAAAAACAATCAGTTAAGACAGCATTGAACTTGAATGATTTCCTGTACAGTCAAATTAGTTAAAATATAAGAAGTATCTTTAATGATAACCTATAAACATATACTTGTAAAATGTAGCTGAAATATCTTAGAATATTTATTTTGTATCCCTGGCAAGAACTCAAATCTGTATGTTTATATTATCTTTTCTAATTTTTTTTAAGGAATTCAAGCTGTATTTGTTTATGTATAGTCTTTTGGAGCTATTTCTATGCTGTGATATTCATTCTCTAATAGAGCTCATTAATAGCATTTGCAAGTCCCTGATTATCTTATGATGGTCATTTAATGAGAGAATCCAAACTCATTTATACAATCTGGGTGTCTTCTCATAATCTTGTGCTTATCTTAGTTTTCAGTTATATCCTACATAGGTTTGTTTTAATCTCTCTTTCACTAATCAGTCTTATTAAGGATGAAAAGCAAAGTAAATGTCAATGGCTCATTTCTCTGTGTACCAAGCAGATGTTTTGAATGTATATCAAAATTATTTCCATTGACATTTTAATTTTCTCCCTTGTTCTGGTATCTTTCCTTTTTTCTCAATATTTAAAAATTGGGATGCTTATATTTATTTAGTTGTTTATTAGTTTACTTTCTCTTCTTTGTGTTTATTTTCCTCTTTTTTTAATGCTTAATATTCTTATTTTTCTTATTGCTTTGGGTTTTGTTTTGTTTTTTTTTATTAGCTCCAAGACACCTTTTTCACATAATTTCAAATATAATTCTATTTTTTCCAAATATCATTTTTATTGGTTCTTAAGACATTACTTGTGGGAATTATCTCCTATGTTATAACTGGAAGGTTAATTTCAATGTGTTTTGTTACTAGATTTTAACTGAATTATACATATATAGCAAGGTTTTGAGACTGCATTTGGTCTTCAGAGAACTCTCCAGGGATCCTCCATGGCCATTTGATGAAAAGGGATTCTACAGCTAGTGTAGACAGATGTCATTTTTGAGGTTAATACCTGGTTTGCACTTTTTCCCCAAGCATCTATTTTTGATATTCATGTTATTTTAATTTATTTATGTTAACTAGTTAATAATTCAAATTTTGTACAAATAAATGACCTTTAAATTAAAAGTAAAGGAAAGTAACCCTTACAAAAATCATAGTAAGAGAGTACAAATCATTTTATATTGTGCTATTCTACAAAAATAAACATTTCTGCAAACCTAACAGACTGAATACAAAAGTTCACTGAAACTCTGCAGGGTCTTTCTCCATCTTGTGATTTTGTTTCTTATTGCAAAACTTCTGTGTTTGCCTCTGTGAAAAAGGGACAACTGGAGGATCATGTTCCAGCTGGTAAATGCTTTGCTCACAGGCTTTTGGCTAGAAATCATCAAATAGCTCACTCAACCTAACCACAGGAGGCTAGAGAAGGTTTGCAAGAGCACATGGAGGTTAACGACTAGGGAATATCTCAGCCCCAATAATCTTTATCATTTTTTAAAAAAATTCCATCTATTATTGTTTGCTAAGGATTTTTCAAGGTAAGTGCTCAACTGCATCGTTTGCTTGTTTCAGTCTATAGAAAGATTCGAATAATATATTTTCTCTTGTAATTATAGTGAATTAAATCAATTGATTTTGTCATGGTAAACTCTCCTTTGATTCCTAGAGCTTATTAAAATAACAAGTTACTGGATTTGATTGTATAAGATTTTATTTAGGATTGTTGCATTTTTGTAACAAGATAACTTATTCTGTACTTTTGTGTTCATATGATATCCTGAAAGGTTTTAATATCACAATTATGTTGGCTCAGAATAAGATTTTTCAGAAATTCCTTTTTTTTCTTTCTCTGGGAGAGTTTATACAAAATTGGTATAATGTCTCCTGTAGATAAGAGTAATTATCTGGTTAAATCATCTGGGAATAGAATTTCTTTGTTTAAAATATTAAGTTGAATTTGTAAAGCATATAGCAGATTCTTCATATTATTATTTCCCTCTTAAGATCTGTGTTTTTAAAACAACTTACACCATTTAATTCTAAGTATATTATTAAAAATTGCTCTAATATGGCTTTATGTTTGAAATGTCTGTAGAACCTAAAGTAATATTTCCTTTTCTTTTCTTGAAATTGGAAGCAGGTGTTTTCTCTTCCATTTCTTTTTTGAGTAATCCTGCTGTATATTTTCATTTCAGATGTAATCTTTTCAATGAAACAACTTTATATTTGTTGATATTCTTTGTATGTTTGTTTTCTATATACTTACTACTATTGACTTTAATCTATTTCATTAGATTTACTTTTGCACTTTTTCCTTTCTTTCTATTTCATTTGTTGTCAGACATTGGTATTATCTGATATGTACATTCAGTGCTGTAAATTTTCTACTGATCACTGCTTTACTCAAATTCCAAAATATGGTGCATAACACATATTCATTTCCAAGGATTTAATATTTTTCCCTAATTATTCTTTTATTTGTTATTTATTCTTTAGACTGAATAGGAATTATGAGTTTTAAAATAATAGAAGTATACCAATAAATTTAAAAATTAAGCAAAGCTAATGCCTGATAAAATTTCTCTAACAATCAGAAATTTGATTTGGTATTTTATACTTATAATAGCTATATATTGCTTGATTTTCATGGAGCTTTCTATTAAAATCTGATGAAATTATCTTCATCCTGAATAAATTTATAATATAATTAAATGGATTTTAAAAGGACATCTACGTAAAACCTATAGCTTACATCATACATCCAAAAAGAAATGTTCTGACTATTTCTAAAATTTCTACTTAGAATAATTAGGCAAAGAAAATAAATTTAAAAATCCAAATTGTAAAGGAAAAAAGAGCTATCTTTATTTACAGATGACCTAATCTTATATCTAAAAAATTATAATGAATCATGTAATACTAATAGAACTGATAACCTAGTTAAGCAAGTTTGTATGAAACAAAATACAAAAATCAACTGTATTTTATCTACTTTCAATTAACAATCCATAAATGAAATTAAGGAAACAACTTCATTTAAAATTATCAAAAAATACTCAGGTATAAATATAATATATGAGGTATAAAGTTATATATTGAAGTCTGCATTGCATTGTTAAATAAAAAACCAAACTAAGGATCTAATAAATTGGAAAAACATGACATATTAATGTATTGGAGACTTGGCATTGTTAAGTTGGCAATACTCACCAAACTTCTCTATGAATTTTGTAATTACATCAGATTTCTAGATGACTTAGTAGAAATTGACAAGTTGAATCTAAAATTCATGTGGAATTACATGAGATCAAAATACAGAACTGTCTTGAAAAAGAAAACAAAACAAAACAAAGAAAAAAAAGTGATAATTCATAGTTTCCAATGTTGAAACTTACTACAAGGCAACAAAAATCAAAATATGTCACTAGTACCACCAATGAAGATGTATAAAACAACAGGATAGAACTGATAGTTCAGAAATAAACCCACACCTCTATGGTCAACTTATTTTCAACAAGGGAGCCAAGACGGTCTAGTGAGAAAAGAGTAGTATTTTCAATGAATGGTCCTGGGACAATTGAATAGTCACATGCAAAAGAATGAAGTTTAACCCTGACCTTACATCATACATAAAAAATAACTCAAAATAGATTAAATGCCGGGGTTAAAACTATATAATTTTTAGAAGACAATAGGATAGACCTTTTTGACCTTATGCATGGCAAAAGATTCTTAGATATGACATCAAAAACATTAGCAACAACAAAAACAAATACATTGAACTTCATGAATATTAAAACCTTTTGTGTTTCAAAGGACACCATCAAGGAAGTAAAAAGACTACCTATGTAATGGGATCAAAAACATCTGCAAAAAGACTATCTATGTAATGGGATTAAAAACATCTACAAATCATATATCTAAGAAGGGACATTTTGCAGAATATGAAGAGTTCTTCTGACTCAGTAATAAAGATAGAAATAACCCAAGTAAAAATAGGAAAAAATATGAATAGACATTTTTCCAAGGAAAATTATAGATTATCAATAATCACATTAAAATATTCAGCTTCATTAGTAATCAGAATAACAGGGAAATAATTTTTCATACCCACTAGGAGGGCTAGAATCATAAGTCCAAATAATAAACATTGGCAAAGATGTGGAGATATCAGAACCTCCCTATACTCCTGATGGAATATAAAATGTTGCAGACACTTTGAAAAACAGTCTGGACATTTGTTAAGTGAGTAAATTTAGATTTACTATATGAGCCAGCAATTCCACTCCTAGGTATGAGAAATAAAAACATGTATCTATGTAGAAACTCAAATACTAATAGCACCATTATTCATAAAATCAAAATATGTAAGAAATTTAAATGTCCATCAATTGATGAATGGAAAACAAAAATGTGATACCTACAACGTAATATTACTTAATCATAAAAGAAATGAAGTACTGTTACATGCCATAACATAGATCGACTTTGAAAACAGTAAATAAAAAAATTAGTCATGCATGATCACATATATGATTCTATTGTATCAAATAGCCATAATGGAAATCTATAGAGACAGGAATTATGAGTCACTACCTAGGGCTGGGAGTAAGGGTAGGAGAGATGTATAGAGGCAAGAGTTAAAGTGGATATCGAGCTTCTTTTGGGGGTATTAAAAATACTTTTAAATTAGTTGCAAATGTCTGTGAATCTACTAAAAACTACTGATTTCTATACTTTAAATGGATGAACTATTTAATAGGTGAGCCATATCTCAGTAAAAATGTTTTAAAAACAAGTTCTTTGACAATTAGGTTATATATGAGTATGTATTCAAAACCTAAGTGAAAAAAAGTTTTAAACTCATGCTCTATTTATACCCTCTTGTTATATAGAACATTCCAGTTCTTAACAGAGTCTTTGTAGCATATCTTGTTGGTGTAGAAGATATAGTCACGACTCATTCCTTCATTTCCTCAGGACTGTAAGGTTCTTCAATTGTATGCACAAGATATCAGCAATGTGATAATCTGAGGATCTGGGTGGCCACTTTTGCAAAGGCAAGTCAGTATTTCAAGACAAAGCCCTCCTCAGTACCCTAGAATATAGTTATAAAACAAGGAACTTCTAGACTGTACAATATATACGAGGGGGAACCACATTTTGCTGGAAATGACATTAAGACTTCTTGAAGCTGTGAGAAAACCCTTCAATAAATGAGAGTTTATAAACTGTCATTACATTATTCTTACTCCATCTCTCAGCCTTTTTCCTCACACACTACTCATTACCCAAAGTCCCATGAGTTTTATATACTAATATACTATTGAAGATATTAACTATTAGGGAATCTTTTCCATGTTCATTTACCACAAGTTGATATTTGATGTCCCATATATGGATGTAATAGAGGCTAACTTTTTTTTTTTCTGGTTTACTGACATAGTCTTCTCACTGAATTTGAGACAACCTACAATTTGTGTACATCTAAAATAGCAGTTTGAAGCCAGGCATGGTGTCATCTCTAATCCTAGTACTTGTGAAGCTGAGATAGGAGGATCACAGGTTCCTGGCCAGTATAGTAACTTAGTAAGTTCTTTTCAAATTAAAAAAAATAAATAAATAAATAGAAAAGCTGGGGTTGCAGCTCAGAGGTAGAATAACCCTAAATTTAGTTCCCAGTACCAACAAAACAAAACAAAAAACAGCTTTAATTTTGTCATTTTACCTTACCTGTGTCCATCAAGGACAACAGAGGGTTCAAACAAGTTTTATTTCCACCCTTTATAGAGATCATAGGCTAAGGAGCATAAAGTTCTCAGTCAGTCCTCTCTGATGATATGCTGGGTTGAGTGGTGAGGCGAAAATGATCCACAGCTTTTCAGGCTCCCGAAACATAAGAGCCCCTACACATTGATGGCTAATGTATACTTCTTATTCACCAAACTTTTCATTTTTTTAATGTGTTCAATTCTTTTTTGAGTCATTTCATGAACACCAAACAAAATGATTTTGAATGCATTTTCATTTTCCTGGTCACCAAAGCATCTAAATGTTCTGTAAAATAAGCAAACACACATATTATACTGCCTTAGACCATGCAGGCTGCTATAATGAAATATCATAAACTAGGTAATTTATAAATGACAAAGTTTTATTTTCCACAGTCTGGAGACTTGAGAAGTCCAAGATCAAAGTGTCAGAAAATTTTGTATCTGGTGAAACCCTGATTTTTCATAAATAGCCATCGTCTCACTGTAACATCACATAGCAGAAGGGCTACGGGATCTCTGAGATCTCTTTTATAAGAGTACCAGTTCCATTCATGTGGGATCCGCCTTTAATGACCTATTCACTTTCTAAAGGTACCTCCCAGTTCCATCACTGTGGTGAGGATGTCTGTGTACAAATGTTGGGAGGACATAATTTTTCAGTCCACTGAACATACCATGATACTATGTTACTGCATAAGGTGACATGACTTTTATATACTTCACTGATGCTAAGAAGAACCCTGTTAGACATCATCATTCTCATTTTATATAGGAAGAAACACAGAGAAGCAAAGTCACGTGATCAAAGCCTTACAACAAATAGATCATAGAACAAGGATTCATTCCCAACTCTGGCTAAATTCACAGCCCCAAAATTAACTTTTAAAAACTATAAACTACATTTTACATTATTTTGGTTTTGGCTATTCAGATTTATTTAAAATCTGAAATTATTTAAAATATATAAATTATATATAAAAATATAAAATATATATTTTATATAAATATGAATATATTTTAAAAAATGAAATATATAAATTGTAAGTTCCTAGAAATGTTTGCTTTTCTACATGATCAAAATAATGAAAAGTGTTGTACATATATTTTGTTGAACAACCCTACAGACTTAGACTTTTGGAGGCTGTATCATTTCTCATAATTATGAATATTTCAAATTTCTTTTGTGGGTGACTTAGGACTCATGATTGGCAATATTACTTAGAAAAAATTTTATTGATGTTTAACAATTTCTAATTTAACAATTAAATTATCTAAACCCCATTAATCAATGAATAGCATTCTCTAGCATTGTCATTATTTTTTTCAGTTCCGTAGGGTTGGAATATTGATTTTTTACCTCATGATGTCTATTTCAGAGAAATCAATTATCTTATACTTATTTTCTACTCATTTCCCTAAGCATGATAATTATTATCCATGATTGTTTTATCTCTATATTTAACAAAACCCCATACTAAAAATCTCACAATAATTTCTGCATTACATATATGGATTTCTACTTCTCCCAAAGTGAAACTTAAACCTATTTTGTTTTAGATATTCTGAATATTTAGAACTTACACCATGAACTTTTAAAAATCTTCTTATGATTATACTCATCTTTGTTACATATCTTAGGATCTTAAATTCTAGTTTTACAGAGGTCATATGCTATTGGAAATGAGAAAAACTCATAAAATTTCTTCTTTCTCCTGCAGTAGATTAACTATATGGTTTGCATGGATCTTGAAAATGTTGTGCACTATTTCTTTGGGGGGGGTATGAGGTTCTATTTTCCCTCTTAATTCTTTCTAATATATAGGCCGATATCAATTACCACCTGCTAATTGTCAATGAATACGATGATCATACTCAGTTATATGCTCTGTCAGATGGTACATATCAAATCCTCTTTTCAGAATTATTGCTAGACAGGAGAATTTATTTTAACTTCCAGTTGCCTTTGGGATTATGCAGATTGTCTTTCTTCTATAGGAGAGATGATTTCATTCTCTTTCTCCCTTTTCTACATTCTCCATTATGCCTATGCAATAAATGAAAAACAACACTTCCTTGGATAGAACACTAGTAGATATTGCTTCTTTCTCTATTTACGTTTTTAAAAACTTACTGTTTTTCAAATTATATATCCTAAAATAAACAATAAATTTACTTATCTATACTACTTTCTTATTAATTATTTTAGAAACAAAAAAATCAAACTGAAATAAAAACACAAAATAAAATATACCTGGGGGATATGTTGTGAAAAAGACAAATTGATACAGTACTAGAGAATTTGTTGATTTTCAGAATATATTCGGAAGGTCTGGCAGAATGCAAAAAGAACTATACAAAAAATTAGAAGTTACTAGTACTGAAAAACACAGAAGTTGTCCTAGAGAAATCATTAGCTATATTCAGACAACTGTAAAATTATACACACATATTTAGTACTGCTTATACCAGTAATATAATTATATTGAATTTCAATATTTAAAATAAAGACACTTAAAACAAATAGAAGCTGGGCATAATGGGGCACACCTGTAATTCCAGTACTTGAGAGGCTAACACAAGAGGATCACAGGTTCTAAGTCAGCCTCAGCAACTTAGCGAGGCTCTGTTTCCAAATAAAAAAAATATAATAGGGCTGAGGGTATACCGGAGAAGTATAATGCTCCTGGATTTAATCATTAACACTGCAATAATAAATAAGTAAATAAATAAATAAATAAAAATAATATTAAATTAAATAATTACATGTATGGGTCATAAGTAGTTCTTGAAAATCTTACAAATAAGGCTCATTAACACAGTAAAATATTCAAAATTTAATGTTAAGAGGTTAAGTTAAAAGATTAATACAAGAGACTGTTACCTATATTACAGATGGCTAAATAGAAGATAGATAATATTTTGATGAATGATATTTTTCTCATATTTTGCATGTTTTTTATGCTTTCTATAATAAATATAAATCACTTTTGTCATCAGAACTTTATAATTAAATTACTACAATGATTACTTCACTTAAATGTTTTTCTAATTTTTCCTGTTTTTTAAATTTATTCTGTATTTATTTTGAAAGCTATTTGAAGTTCAATATACTCCTTCTATGCCTTGTTAACTATGAGTTTCACTGGTCTTCACATATGGAATATTACTAGCACCAGCAACCAATTTCTTTGTGTATTATGGTTTGACCAATGTAAACAAATAAAATAAAAATAATTGTATTGGAATCTTGTTATGGTTACCAGTGAGAAAGGTAATGAACAACTGAAAACATGTTGTACACAATACGTACATGTGTAGTTTGATTATAAGCAAAATACTTCTTAGAGACATGAATACAAAAAATATTTGGTGATTTACTGTAGCATATTTTCCATTAAATAGAATTGTTCCTTTAAATTTTCAATTAATTTTTATAGTTAAAAAGTTTACAAAAATTATATTAGACCTACTATTTGGAGTAACTGAGATTATATAAGTAAAAAGGATTATATACTTTTTTGAATGAAAAAAGCAAAATAACACTGATTTTTCATTCAAGAATATACATTTTGACTGAAAACTTAATTGTAATTTTCAAAATGAATTGTGTTATAAAATATTTTAAGAAATAAACAATGAAATATATATATTAGATCACATTTACAAAGATTATTTATAAATCTAATAAATATATATGGCATTTTTAGTTTTTTTTTTTTTTTTTTTTTTTTTTTTTTTTTTTTTTTTTTTTTTTTTTTTTTTTTTTTTTTTTTTTTTTTTTTTTTTTTTTTTTTTTTTTTTTTTTTTTTTTTTTTTTTGGCGGTACTGGGGATTGAACTCAGGGGCATTCTACCTCCGAGCTATACCCCCAGCCCTATTTTTTATTCTTTATTTTGAAACCGGGTCTCACTAAGTTGCGGAGTGCCTCACTAGGTA
>PVLC010010317.1:31652-50961 GCA_004027655.1 Graphiurus murinus | reverse complement strand
GAGGACCCCGCCCTCTCTTATATCCCTCTGTACATCCACGTGTTCTCTCTCTTGCTCGGGGAACATGCCCTTGGACTTGGTGGTCGGGTGACCCTTTTTCTCCCCTTCCCGTTTTATTTCCCTTTCCTCCCAGTTTTCCCTTTATCCCAACTTCCCTTTAAATCTTAATAAAACCTGCCAGATGTTTTGACTGGTATGTGTTGAAATTCTTTTCTTCACAATATCAAGAACCTGAATATTTTTGGGGGGGAACACGCCGCACCCCATCACAATATGTCTGGTATTTTGTCACATAAAATGGCAAACGAACACATGTTTATTCATGGATGTGGTTAAGTGATTGATAGATAACAAGAAGCTGAGCTTGGTGGTCCATTTCTGTAATGCGAGTACTTGGAAGGCTGAGACGGGAGCATTACAGGTTGGAGGAAAGCCTCTACAACCTAGCAAAATTCTCAGCAATGTAGCAAGTCCCGTTTCAATAGAAAAAAATAAAAAGGCTGGGAGGAGTGTAGTTTGGAAGTAGAATACCCCTGGGTTCAATCCCCAGTATTCCTCTCTCTCTCTCTCTCTGTCTCACACACACACACACACACACACACACACACACACACACACACACACACAGTCAGTTGGCAAGAAGTCAGGGAGGAAGAGTCAATATATTTGACAATAGGAGGAAGAGTCAACACATTCAACAGTGATTAGTGAAAAATAAAGGCATTTTCTTTTTACACCTCTAAAGAGTTCAGATTATTCCATATAAAACATGGTTTGGAGATCTGTTAAATGGACAGTCCATTGTAATCGAGCAAAACACCAGGAATTCCATCACAACTCACTGCATAAAAAGAGTAAATGATAACATTATGGCTGAATCATGTAGTGGAGATCTCTTAAATAATTTGAAGTGAGCTGGTTATTTCAGTCAAGATGGCATGCTATATTATTTATTTGATGGCCAGCATGCAATTAATTAATTCTTTTTTGCCCCAAAGCACAACACCCTTTGTACAAATGAACAATAATCACTGGATTATATTAGTCTAGATCATGACATTATCCAAAATAATCACATTTTATTTATTCTACACTCAAATCCAAATCTTCCCCTAGGATATACTCCACAGGAGGTCATTTGGTAGACCAATCACATTTTAAGCTTCTACCCCTTTCTTTTGCCTTATGTGTTTGCCTGCTTATAATTAATTTTTATCTTTATAAATCATTTTCAATTAGTCTAATTTCCACAAATTCTCTTTCTCCTCTGTCTTCCTGAACTGTATATTTATTTTAAAACTATTCGCCAGGTCCTATGGCTCCTTTCCCATTGATCCATGTTTTAATTTAAATATGACCTCACCCAAGGCACAACCTAATTAACAAAACATAGCGTGATAGCACTAAAATTTTATTTGGTGTGTGGGTTTGTGTTTGTAGCACTTCTTTAACATGTAAAACATTTGAAACACCTGCATTAATGTTCTCTAATGAAGTAAGAGAAGAAATGAATGTGGGCACAAATCCTTCTTTTCTTAGGATGCTCTGTTGAGTTAGCTAATTTTGTAAATGCTGGAATGTATACTTTTGAAGAATCCAGAATTGTGTATTAAACTTTAGAAAGTTTTGTTATGTCCTAATAGGAAATGTGTTTTAAAAGAATTGCTAATGACATAATAACCTCATTTACTTTTGATTGCCTAAGGCAGAAAGTGGTCAGCTAGCAAGACATTTTTGTAGAAAGACTTTGAAGTATTCTTGTTGAAAATACATTTCTATAATGAATTGCACTGATCCTAGGATTAAAAATCTTATCACACCTTTTTTTTTTCAGGACTGGGGATTGAACCCAGGGGGATTCTACCCCTGAGCTACACACCCAGCCCTGGTTTTTATACTTTATTTTGAAACAGGGTCACATTTAGTTGCAGAAGGCCTCACTAAGTAGCTGAGACTGGCTGCAAACTTGCAATCCTTCTGTCTTAGCCTCCCAAGTACTGTGATTACAAGTGTACACTACCATGCCCTGCTCTATCACATCCTTTGAATGACCTAACTGTTGATAAAACTTAGTTCAATCTTTCTTAGAACAAATTATCTACATATTTAAAAATATTATAGTTTTTCTCAACTTTGTGAAATATTTCACTTACAGTGGGTTCCCCCAAAACATTAAAATTCAACAAGTGGTAGAAATGAAAGACTATTGTTGCTACAGTGTTGAACATTACCTGAGCCCCAGTGTTTCTGGGAAGTAGCTGGAGATCAAGAAGTCCTCCACTATTTGTATTCTAAGAAATGACCACCCTGTTCCTATATACTCTAAGATCTACCTGTACCCTTTTTTAGAGAATATGACTCACTTGTCTTTCTCGTCTCATTGAAACTCTTGGATCCCCTCCTTTACCCTGAGAGGTTCCTTATTAATAATGCCCTTTCTATTGCAATACCCCAAATAAAATCATTTACTATAATGTCCAGTGTGTTTTATCTTTCACAGTTTCTTTGAAAGAAAAATCTGTAAGTTCTTTGTTAAATCCAGGGGAATAAAATTGCAGCTGAAAAGTGAAAGAATTTAGAAATTAAGCAGAACTTTATAGAATGAGAGTGTTTTAAATCAATGTTTACAGGGAAAGCAGAGGTGGCTCTATTCCATAAATGAGGTAACTGGAGTGTAACTTTGACTGCTTTGGCTAAGGTCCTGCCAGGAAATAACAGCTGTCCCAAGTACAGAATTTTAGTTGAAATAACACCATTCTCTTGCTTCTCTGAGGCCACTGTTATATCTCATTAGAATTTTTAGCTTAGTAACCATTATAGAATTAGGTATAATTTCTTTCCTCATTAATATCCATGTTAAAAGATTATATGAAAATAGGTTATGTGTGCATGTCCGTGTGTGTGTGTGTGTGTGTGTGTGTGTGTGTGTGTGTGTGTGTGAGACAGAGAGAGAGACAGAGAGAGACAGAGAGACAGAGAGAGAGAGAGAATGAGATTGTGTGTGTGATTTATTTTTATTTTTCCCTTTAACAGATTTTTAAATTATTTTTATACTTGTATTGGTGCATTATAGTCTCACATCATAATGTAGTTCACAGGATAGGGACATACATGCACACAGCCCTTGGTGGGTTTCCCCTGGCTCCCTCCCTACACTCCCATTTCCCCATACAGGAAATTGAGGTAGACATTGGTATTCTCACATATATGCATGCATAATGTCAATGGAAGTGTTTCCTTCATTGATCCTCCCTCTCTCCACACCCCTGTGTGTATGGTTTAAACAGGCGTATGAATGGCACAATAGGAAAATATAGACATTACTCATGCAGACTAACCTACCTGCAAGGATTAAGACAATGTAGTCATAGCCAGGTGTGGTGGTGCACACCTGTAATCCCAGGACTTGGGATGCTGAAACAGGAGGATCATAGGATCGAGGCCAGCCTCAGCAACTTAGTAAGAACTTGAGCTATTTAGTATGCTCCTGTTTCAATATAAAAAATAAAAAGGCTAGAGGTGTAGCTCACAGGTAGATTGCCTCTGGGTTCAAGTCTAAGTACCCCCCTATAGCAATCTTGTCACAAATTATGACTGTGGCAACTCACATACAAGTATTTGCAATGCCACTTCCTCTCCTAATGATAATGCTAGCAAAGGTTTTTGTTGGCAATAGCAGTCATGGAAGGAAGCAGGCAGCTTTAATGTAAGCATTTTATACAATACCCAAACTTTCATATAGTACTCCCATTTTATCCAGGTTTATCCCTGTTTTTTTTTTTTTTTTTTTTTTTGAAAAATAAAATAAGCAGGATTGGGGATGAAGGAATGCCAGCTCCACTTGGGGGTAAAAGTGAACTAAAAATAAAAAGAGGTTTCTTCCTATAGTGATCTATACTCCAGAACTTCTGGATAGACAGATGAGAGTATGATGTGACAAGCTTCAATGATACACAAGAATTCTTATAAAGGAAATAAGTGCTGAAATTTGAATAGGGTATACATTTCATTTCTTTCTAAAACAATTTACTTCTAAATCATAATCTTCTTCTTCTTCTTCTTCTTCTTCTTCTTCTTCTTATTATTATTATTATTATTATTATTATTATTATATTTTGTACTGGAGGATGAACCCAGGGGCATTCTACCTCCAAGCAGCACTGCACCCCACTCCACCCCCAGCCATTTTTATATTTTATTTTGAAACAGGGATTCATTAAGTTGCTGAAGCTGCCCTGGAACCTCCTGTGTCAGTCTCCCAAGCACTGAGATTCCTGCTATGCACTACCGAGCCTGGTTTAAATATAATTTTTGTTTGTAAATTGCAGCCCATTATGATAATACACAACAGGAAATAGTGCTAATGTTCTACTGGTGGAAATGGGTTAAGTAAACTATGGTGTCATTCAGGTAACTACTCTGCAGCATATGAAAATTAGTTTGTAGGAAAGAGGCATAGAAAGTCATTAGTAACCCAGAGAAGAAAATCAGGCTTCAAATGTCATAATTTGAACACATTTCCCCAATAGTATATAAATTCAATATGTGCAGGACCATGTCTACCTTTTGTTACTACATCTCTAGCAGACAGCACAGTGTTTGCTATAAGTGCGTAAATTAGTAACCGAAAGTATATACAAAATAGTTCAATTAGAAAAAATATGTCATGCAAAGAAAACCTCAAATATTATACATTAAGATATTAACTATTTAATTCTGGATGGATTTCATTTTATTTGCTGATTGATATTTTTCAATTTTATTTTTTTAATTGGTGCATTGTAATCATACATCTTTGTTAGGTACAAGCTGATAAAGGCATACTTGCACACATTTCTCATTTAACCCTTCCCCAATACTATTTCTTCCTTATCAGAAAAAAAAAAGACTAAGTTAAAATACAGCTTTTCATAGGTTCTCTAGAGCACTCTTTATAAAATAGTCCATTTCTATATTTAGTTTACGAACTGGCTGTCTTTTTCTTAATCTTAGAAAGCAGCTTATTTCCCGAAATCCTCACATTTTATCCAGGCTTATCCCTCAGTGAACAATCATGTACAGTCTGCTCAGGATTATGATCAGTAAATGAAGTGAAAATTGAAATGAAGTAACTATTATATGCTGTTTGTCACTTATATATTGTCCAGGTAACTCTGGTTTCATTCTTCTCAAAATAAGAACCGTACCAGAAATTTTGTTGCTCCCTAGTAAAAATAAGGCTAATAGGAACAGCTCTGTCTTCACAAACCACCAATTTGAGGAGAAAAAAATGGGCTAAAATCCTTGGAGCTCATTCTGAATGCTCTAATAATTCCCTGAAGCAGTAAACATATTTTGTTTCTCAGTATTAGACATTTATTGCTGAAAAATGTAATGCCTGTATTTCTAGACATTAACAAATGTTGCATTTGATTGGCCAACAATTGTGCATTAATGCTCCTCAGGAGGAAAGCCCAGGGTATGCATAGTGTGATAGACACATTTTCCTAGCCTAGATTGCCAAATGTATCCAGCAATGCATTTGATTTAAAATAGTGAAATGAATGTACCCAGGGGAAGCATTATATATCTTGAATGTTATAGTTGAGAATATTTGGGAAATAGCAATATCTGGTATTGGAGGAATTGCAGGAAGGGAACAGTGTAGATGTGTTCTGTTCATTTTCAGATTTTTTTCTTTTTCTTCTTTAATTTTTAATTTTGAAACATGGTCTTGCCAAATTGCTGAGACTGACCTTGAACCAGTGATCCTCCTATCTTCTCTCTCTCTCTCTCTCTCTCTCTCTCTCTCTCTCTCTCTCTCTCTCTCTCTCTCTTCTCTTTCTCTCTCTCTCCATCAATTATATACAGTTAGTCAAAATCAGAAACATAACCCAACATAGTACTCTGCTAAATAGTAGCTACAAATTTCCAACCACCTAGGATATTAATCTGTAAAAACATAATTCTATAAATCACTATCCCTATTAAATCAAACTTAAAAGCCAATAAATAAATAATAGTTTTTAAATTTTATTTACAGTTGATTTACTGTTGAATGGGAAGGGGTTTAAATAAATAAATTAAACTAACTCAATTTTGGACAGTATCCTAGAAAAAAATATAATCCTTGGGAAGTTTTAAAAGAATTGGAAAAGTTGTATTAAGAAAATAAAATGAAGTATCCCAGAGTTGGTCTGTCTATGAGAAAAGTTATAATATAGAAAGAATTTTCCTTTTAATCTTTTGCTCCCAGGAGGAAGATAATTTTTTAGTACCCTATGTGATTCACAACATGGAACCAAAATAAATGTTATTTGCAAACAAATGGGAAGTTATTTCTTCACCTGGCATAAAATAATATCATTTTGGTTTACTTTATGGTACAGTAAAATGAAGTACACTGAAAGTGACATATAATCAAATTTATTTTTCTTAATTCAATCCCAGTAATCAAAGTAGGAAGGAGAAAATTTCATACTTCTTGCCAAAGGCTTTTCTCTAAATTGTGTTCTTTTCACAAAATACCCAACACAGAAGCACACATACTGCCAATCTGCAAAATAAATGCTGACCATTGGAGTGTTTCTACTTAACAAACATTTATTTAATACCCACTTGACCTGATTTACTTGGATCTACCAAAGTTACTAAAGATTACTATGGGACATATAAATTTCATTCAATTTTTTCACTTAATACAATAATCCAAAAACATCTTCAGTTGTGTGTACATTGAGAGTTAACATCCTTTGTGTTCTTTTCCTTTTTCTTGTGTGTGTGTGTGTGTGTGTGTGTGTGTGTGTGTGTGTGTGTGGTACTGGGGATTGAATCCAGGAGCATTCTACCTCTGAGCTGCACTCCCAGCCCTATTCTATTTTTTGTTTGGAAACAGGGTCTCACTAAGTTGCTGGGAGCCTCACTAAATTGCTGACACTGGCTTCGAACCTGCGATTCTCCTGTCTCAGCCTGCCTCCCAAGTACTGGGCATACAGGCATGTGCCACCATGGCTGGCTCTTCTTCTTCTCCTTTGGCATTCCCTTTACAGAACTCACACAGCTCAGGGTACATAATCTCCATGTAAATATCTATTATGTTGATTTATCAGTCAGTTCGCTATTCCTGCAAGGCTGTGCACTCAGGGACAGATGGAATGGGTTACATAATACTTGTTTAATACATTGTTTGGCACATGAAGGTAGTCAATAAACATTTAGTGAAAAAAGTAATTAACTAACGTAATTAGCTCCAAAAAGCTATACCTCATATGTGAAATAACAGATGCTGTTATTGATGATTGAAGTGTCAATTTAATATGAGGAGTGAAGAGTGAGTGAGGCTTAGATATTTTCCTCTTTGGGCTCAATAATATATGAAGCTCAGCGGTTAGACAACGACTTGCTTGAGATAGGAGAGGAGGCTTTGCACAGACTCTCAACTGCTTGTGGATCCTCTTCCCCAGGAGCTTTGTTAGATAATCTGGCACTTGGCTGAGACTAAGAAATACATTACCCTTGAATTAATGTCATAGCACAGCTTTATTTTCAAGTTAAATAAAAATCATTTTCATTCAGAGAGAAAGAGGGTCCAAATAAAGTAGTTACAAAGGTCTTCCCTATAGAAAGGTGTTTTCCCATACACACACATTCCTGTGACTCTTATATATGGATTCAGATTCTCCTAGGAATTTGAACTCTTTCCTAGATATAAGTCAGTCAGTTTTCAAATCTTCTTTAGGCCAGGAGATGTGACTGATTCTCTTCCAGTTTAATCTAATACTGTCCAACTCATACTCAAGAGTTTTTTTTTTTTTTTTTTTTTTTTTTTTTTTTTTTTTTTAAACATAATCTGACTCCAATACAATTCTTACAGATTAGGAATTCCTCTCTGGGCTGAGGATGTGGCTCAATGACAGAACTTGCCTTAGCATTCACAAGATCCTGGGTTTGATCCCTAGCCCCATACACACAAACAAAATACAAAGACATTCCTCTTTATACATATACACCCCAGTAAATCAAATTGAATATTATATACACAATGGGAAATAAAATTCTAGAATAAGTATCAATGACATGGTTGTTTTCCAGAATGATTCTACTGATGTTACCTCCCAGGGATTTTCTACTCTTTATTTGAGATGAATCTGGACTGGGACTGCCTGTGGATCTTCCTCTCATGGAGTCCTCTTCTGAGTGTAAAGACAAGGATGTTTGCTCCATGTCAGTCTCGCTGTCATGGTAACAACCATCGAAGGCCATGGCTTGAGCTGCATCAATATTATATATTCCAGAAATCTGTCAAAAAGAATTTTTTAGTAGGTCATGAATAGTTTTGTGAATAGGAATTACAGTAAAACATAAATTAAATTTTTAAAAATAGAGAGTTTCCATAGATGCTAAGAATATTTGCTTGCTATAAAGAATAGAATTCTGGCTTTGCTTCTGATGTCTGACTACAAGGTGTTTGTTTGTTTGTTTGTTTATCTTTTTGGCACTGGGCTTGAACCCAGGTATATTCTACTTCTAAACTATACCCCCCGTCCTTTTTATTTTTTGTTTTGAAACAGGGCCTCACTTAGTTATTGAAGCTGGCCTGGAACCTGCTATCATCCTGTCTTAGCTTTCCAAGTACTAGGATTATAGGCATAACCATCACACCTGGGTGCAAGTCATGTTAATAATAAATGGAACACATTGTCTTAGAGATCCTGATTTAGCAACAAGGTTTATATTTATTCCCACTGAGATTTTTGAGCATCATACAAGTAAAGATGACACAACTATAATGTCATTGTTTTCAAATTTAGTCCTGGCCTGATAGACTGTTAAACTGGTGTGTGTTTTCCTCTTTGTTTCTGAGTACTATGACTGATTTGCTGTAAGTTTGTAAGTGAATGCTGAATGTGACTTGTCAGAACATTAATATAAGCCAATTGGATTTGTATTTCAACTTATTTTTCCTCTTTAGAGAGAACACAGCAGTATGCCAAAGTGTTTTTTGTCCAAAAACTGAACAAATCATCTGGTGATCCATTTGTGCTTAAATTGGGAATGGGTTAGGGAATGATATTAGCTGCTCTTTTAAAATGCAAATTAGTCAGGCCTTCCTATTTTTGCTTAAAAGCACCAATAAAGGAGGCTAAAGAAGCCCAATTAAACAAGAAATTGGCTATTTTTTCTTTTCTTTTTTTTTAAGGAGCAAATTATCAGTGTTCCCTGGCTCCACTGCCTGATTGAATCCAAACTGACTTTTTTTCGTTAAGGTTTTATTTTCAGAGAGATAGTGGTTCTCACTAGTATAGAGTAGTGTCAAGGAAGCAGCTGTTAGCAATTGCTTTTTGAGAAAACAAAATCATTTATTGATCTATCGGAAGTTGAAAATGAGCAAATGTGGAGAAGCTATTCAAGATAAAATTATCAGAATTGGAAGATAGCAAGTAAATTTCTGTCCAAAATTGTATTTGGTTCATAGCAATTTGAAAACCTAATATTTTACTGAATCCCAAAGACAGGAAGACAATTTTGTGTAGTCAATGACCTCACCAAGGATCCAAACTTTGAGTTATGTTTTCCTTTTTTGGTCTTAATTGTAGAAAATCTCCACAATAAAATGAAAATGCACAAAATAAACATGCAATGAGATCAAGATTGAACAAATTACCTTGGATAGCCAATAATATTAAATGTATAGTCATCTGGAAAAGGAAGTTATGAACAGTCTTGTCAGTAGTTTCTCTAGTCACCCAGAACACTGCTAAGCTAGTCCACCAGGCATTTACTTTTAATTTGAATAAAAATGTCACTAGTGTGTTAAATAAAACAAACCTGCAAAGAACAAAGATGTAATATTTTCCCCATTATCATAATCTAGAATTACCTATGTAATTGATTAAACTTTATAGCCTACAACTTACCAATAGGCTGCTATTTTTTATAAGTTTATGTAAGTCAGTTGTCCAATAGAAAAGGTTTTAGAACTGTTCTTTAATTTTTCACTCCAATCCACAAGTAAGTACACAGCTACAGTATATTTTTTATGAACTATAGATCTGATGGTTTTAGACTGAGTTCTAGGTTCTGGAATTAGGGGAGCATTTGGATAAGGGATAAGGAAAAAAATAACTTCTTTTCTCCTTTCTGGCAAGAGTCAATGCTAGGGACAGTTTTTCCATGGCCCTTGCTGTTGTGTCAGCACTTAGTATCTACAGGATGGTGTGTGTGTGTGTGTGTGTGTGTGTGTGTGTGTGTGTGTGTGTGTGTGGTGGAGGTGGTAGTGGGTTGTGATCATAGGTGGTCATGGTAGTGATGAGTGTGATTGCTGATATTGGTAGGAAAGGAACTTTTCCTGACTTCCTATTTTCATAGGAAGGAGGAACTCCACTGGCCTAACATTCTGTCCTTCCTCACCGTCCCTCAATCATTTTCCCCTAGGTGCAGGGGGAAAGGACCTAGCATGTGTGACTCTGTCCTTTCTGAGTTTTTCACTTTCGTATCTGCATTGGTATTGGTCTGTTTTCAGAAACGTGGTAAAAGGAGACTGACCAATCAGAGAGAACCCTAATCTCCATCTGTCTGGTGTCTGGTATCTGGTGTCTGTTTCTCTCCCCCCCCACCCCCCACCCTGTGGTACTAGGGATTGAACCCAGTGGCATTTTATCTTCTGAGCTAACCCCAGCTCTTTATTTATTTATTTATTTATTTATTTATTTATTTATTTATTTATTTATTTATTTATTTTTGGTTTGAAACAGGGTCTTGCTAAATTGCTGAGGCTGGTCTCATAACTGCAATCCTCTCGTCTCAGCCTTTCAAGTACTGGAATTACAAATGTTCACCACCAAGCCTGGTTCATTTTGGTCTCTGTTTAAAACTGGTTTTCTTCCTTTCTTTCTTTCTTTCTTTCTTTCTTTCTTTCTTTCTTTCTTTCTTTCTTTCTTTCTTTCTTCCTTTCTTCCTTTTCTTTCTTTCTTTCTTTCTTTCTTTCTTTCTTTCTTTCTTTCTTTCTTTCTTTCTTTCTTTCTTTCTTTCTGTTTTGTGGTGCTGGAGATTGAACCCAGGGGCATTCTAAAAAATAGGTCTGAGTTGCACCCCCAGACATATTTTTTATTCCTTATTTTGAAAGAGTTTCACTAAGTTGTAGAGGGTCTCACTCAGTAGCTGAGGCTGGCCACGAACCTGTGATCCTCCTGTCTCAGTCTCCCAAGTACTGGGATTACAAGTGTGCACCACCATACCTGGCTAAAACTGTTTTTCAACTCAAATCTAGAGGAAAGATGCCATTGATTAGCTCCTAAACCCACAAACAACTGCTCCCACCCTCCTTTCTGTAGGGTGTCTGATCCCTCAGCAGCCTGTGAAAACTTTTCCTTCAGAGTGATGTTCTTGACACTAATTATAGTAAGAACTTACATTTGCATAGAACTTTATAGTTTGCCAAGACTTCAGACTCGTTTATTTTATCATCTGAGCTTCAAAACAGAAATTACACTACCTTGCAATTGCAGATTGAAGTTTAGGAGTCAACCTAGAACACAAAGCTGGGGAATAGTGAAGTTCGATTTGGCATTACTTATACCTCACCTCTTCATTTTACTTCACAAATATGTGAATGGTAAATAAGAAATTTCTTTGAGATAATTGTGCATTTAAAGGAGGATGCTTAGAATGGAATTTTCCATGGCCTGGAGTTGGGGAGTTGTTTCATGGTCATAGAGTTTCAATTTTGCAAGAAGACAAAGCTTTGGAGGTTGATTGCACAATGTGAATATACTTAACACTATTAAACTATACATTTTAAAATAAGATGAAGCCAGGTGAGGTGGCACATGCTTATAATCCTAGTACTTGGGAGGCTGAGACAGGAGGATTGCAGATTTGAGGCCAGCCTCAGCAACTTTGCAAAACTCTGTTTCAAAATAAAAAATAAAATAAGGCTGGGAGTATAGCTCAGAGGCAGAATGCCCCTGGGTTCAACCCCCAGTATAACAATAGTGAGAAATTCTAGGCCTGATATGGTGACACAGGCCTGTTATGCCATCTACCTGGAAGGCTGAGGCAAGAGGATCCCAAGTTCAAGGCCAGCCTGGACAACTAGGAAGTCATTGTGTCAAAATAAACAAAAGTTAAAAAAAAGGGGGGGGGGCTGGATATGTATCTCAATGGCAGAGCACTTGACTAGCAAGCATGCTCAAGGCCAAGCACTGTAAAAATAAAAATAAAATACAAATAAAAAAAGAAAAAATGGGAATTCTATGCATTTTAGTATGCATTTTAAAAAGAAATGCTTATTAACGCAAACGAATATCTTCACAGTGGTACTTTAACAATTGTATATAACATTATCAAGTGAAAAAAATTCAGGTACTGTGAAAATGTGTGTTGAATGGCAGGTAGTGGCAGGAGAACACAGATATTTTGGTGTCAAAGGACTACATAAAGGTGGGCCAAAATTACTTCCTTGCCTATCTCTAGGATTAGCCACTCTTCAAATCAAAACAAAAGAGTTTTTTTTTTTTGCACTTTTTTTCCTGCCTTCTACTTCACAGATTATCCCTTGCTGTTCTCAGTGTGGGAGATGGACCAGCCGCATCAGCATCACCTGGAGCTTGTTAGAAATGCAGCATCTCAGGTTATACCAGACCTGCTGGGTCAGTCTCCACAAGATCACAGGTGATGTGCACACCCCTGGTCTCCTCGAACCTGCCTAGAACCTCACTGCATGCTTGTGACACGCAATCGCACGCCATCAACAAAAGAAATTGTAGCGTCTGCAATAAAACAAAATCAGCCCCTATTAGAGCTTTGGCTCAAAGGATATAAGATGAAAGAATGAAGTTAGCATTCCGGGAGATCTGAATGGCAATAGAGCTCTGTTGGCTCTGAATCCTTTGGCAAATCACTTTACTGTACTAAAACGCTGCTTCTTTGTTTATAAAGTAGAGATAATAATTTCTGCAAGACCTACACTGGGGAACTGACATGAGGTTTCAACACAAGAAGATGATGTAAAAACTCTCTAAAAGAGAACATGAAATGTTCTCACTAGAAATATATGGATTATTAAATAACAATCTGTGCATTTATGAATGCTCACTCAATAATTCTTAACCCATTATGAATATGTGTCATTCAATTATGTGTACACACACACACACACAGTCTCCTAAATGTAGGCTAGCAAACATGAACGAATCTAATCAGTTAAGTCAGTTCTCATAAGAAAAGGGCACTGGTGCTCAAATCCTTTGCAAAATGAGGCAGGTAGGGGTCAATCTATCACCATGTATGAAGCGATGACACAAAAACATGTGATAATATTTACAGCCCAGAAGGCAAAACCTCTGTCTGCTCTATTACTCTCCTGATGACAAGAAGAGAAAAACCCTGGCTCCTGGTGGAAAGGAGCATCATTCATTGGTTGAGAGCTCAGCCACTGCAGTCAAGGAAACCCAGACCCATTGCGGATTCCCCTTTAGCTGTGTGACTTTGTATGCATCTGTTTTGCCTCTGTGAAATGAGAGTGATTAAATATTGACCTCTCAGCGTAACTATGAGAATTAAATGACATGATATATGACAGGTAGTTAACATAATGCCAACGTCAAGGAACACTCATCACATGTTAGCTATCAGCAGCAGCAGCAGCAGCATCCACTTGAAAGGATGTGATTTGTATATAAACCCCGTCTTTCCAAGAGGTACCTGGAGAGAGGAACATCCTGAGAGAAATCCTTCATGCACAAAAAGTCTTGGTGAAGGTGGATGAGAATGCTGAGGAAACCAGCCAGCACAGAACAGAGATTAAAGTTCAATATTATATTGCTTCCATCCTACTGGGCACACCTGAAATCCCAGTACTTGAGAGGTTGAGACAGGAGGATCACAGGTTTGAGGCCAGCATGCAATAACTTAGCAAGAACCTGTTTCACAATGAGATAAAATAGGGCTGGGTTGTAGCTCAGAGGAAGAACACACTTGGATTTAATCCCCCAGTGCAATACATACACACGCACACACACATACACACACACACACACACACACACACACGCACATGCACATATACATATGTAAATTTTCTATATGTAAATTTTCTATCTGCTATCTTGCCAAAGCATATGGACTTACTACAAGGGCCTGTAGTACTTTCAGAAGAGTGTTATAGAAGAGAACAGTGTTTTCCACATTTAAAAAGGGATCTGATAGCAAAGCAAGGGTGTACCTTCCCTTTCTTTTTGAAGTGCTCCCGCTCTTCCACGGTGGTGAGGTAATTCACAGCTGCGTACTCGATGACTGACAGAAACACGAAGAGGGAGCTGACCCACAAGTACACATCCACAGCCTTGACGTAGGACACCTGGGGCATGGAGGCATTCACACCAGTGACAATGGTGGACATGGTCAGCACTGTAGTGATTCCTGCCATTGAAAAGTAGTGACAAGCTTAGTGACATAGCCATTCATTGCTTGGATCTGGTGCTGGCTTGTGCCCACTAGTACATTTCTAGAGCAATATTAATCTGGTGATGGGGGTGGTTGTGAATCTCTGCATGTGACCTAGTATACCAAGAGACTCTCACTGAATTTTTTTCCACTTCTTTTTCTTGTCTCCACCCTTATTGCCTGTAAGGTGTCCTTTCTTTCACGTAAATAGAGAGTCTAACATATCTGCATCCCACCCTTAGATGGGCCTCTTCCAACCACCCCACAAAGGTAAACATTGGCTTAATTAAAAATTTTGTTTCTTGGAAAGATATCCCAACATCATTTCAACTAACCTTTCTCATTATTTCACTTTTACTGTTAAAAAATAATTTTCCAGCTGGGCACTGTGGTGCGCTCCTATAAACCCAATACTTGGGAGGCTTGCAGGAGGATTCCAGGTTCAAGGTCACCCTCTGCAATTAAGTGAGGCCCTCAGCAATTAGTGAGACACTGTTTCAAAATAAAAAATAAAAAGGGCTGGAGATGTAGCTCAGAGGTAGAAGCTCCTGGGTTCAGTCCCCAGTAGCGCGCGCACGCGCGCGCGCACACACACACACACACACACATACACACACATACACACACAAAGTTGTTTCCATGTCTATCTTTAGTCTTTCATGCTAGAGGGGGAGTACATTTCTTCTCGAGTGATCTTTGGTAGCCTTGAAGATTGCTATTCCATTATTCTTTTATAGGGACTTCTCTAAAGCCATAATTTTTGGCTTTGTCCCTTTATTATTAAATGAAACTGCAATTGAACTGAAATTCTTAGTTTACATGTGCTATTGGAGGCTCAGTCCATTGCAGACATGATGAGAAATAGCTAAAGGCCAATTTCTCCCCTCCTCCTCTGCTTCTCTCTTTTCTAGAAGGATTCCCCTTCCTTTCATTTTTTTCTTCTCTTCCTTTCCCCTCTTTATTTCCCTACATGAGCATCAGAGAAGAGGTGAAGAGATCAGAGTTCTGAGCAGTGATGAGGGAGGAAGTGACTGAGATTTCTTTAATAAAACCTGGCTGTGGGAGGGCCACTCCATGTGTACACGAATTTCTCAAAGGGATATCACAAAAGTACTGCCTGGAGAGAAACTATAATGTTGTAAATATTTGAGATGTACACTGGCTGCTATGGTTTTATTTCTTAACTTCCCACTAGGGAGGTGCAAATGGAATCCTTAATGATTTTTATAAGTCGTGAGAAGCCCCAAACAGCAGGAAAAGCACTGTGATTTACTCCTAAATGTACAGACACAGCATGTGGACCGCTTTTGCCAACAGTTTTTTTTTCCCTTTATACAGTAATCCCCTGAGGTCCTAAACTGAGGGAGCCCCATTCCAAATGCAGTGACAACTCTATAGAGCCATTCGATTCCAAATGAAGTGTTTAGTTTGTATAATCAAGATCAATACAACCTGCTAGTTTGACAGCCACCATGGGAGGATTCAGAATCTCACCTTGACTTTGATTTGAACTCCAGAATTAAAAATGTAAGTGTTGCTCTACTTCTTAACATTAAAGACAGGCCATTGTCTCATTGAGTTCTAGATTCCCCACCAACAGTGTTAAAGTCAACGATCTGCATATCGTGCATGCTGCTTGAATTCTTTGGCTTCTAAACATACTTGCTGCATAAACATGGAGATATGAAATTTTTATTGACATTACAAATACAGCTAAAGCCAAGATTATTACCTTAAACCTGCTTGCTTTCATCAAATATTTATCTACCACACACGTAGGTGAGTATTAATTAGCTACATGTTGTAGAAAAGAAATATGAGCTGAGAATGTCTAAGCAATTAGCTCAAATTTTGCTGGGAGCAGGATTCAAATCTTCCCCTATGAGTGGTAAAACTGTGCCTTCTACATGTAAACCTACTGCCTCTCATTCTGGACCAGTAAAGGGAATTTCCTTTTGTTCTTAAGATCATAAACCAATCTCTATATAGGGAGAATTTCTGTATAATATATATATATAATATATGCATATATATTATACAGAAATTATATATATATTATATATTATATATATTATATATATATGGATTCTGCAAAATCATGTGGAGTTGTGTCAAGAGGCATAAAGAAGATACTTTGCTCAAAGTCAAAAGTCTTCATTCCTTCAAGATGTCACTGGTAGAAACTAAAGGAATTCTGAACTAGCATTCCTATTTAGTAGCTTACCTCATCCGTTCAAAAAAATTTTACACGTCTTTTCTAACTGGTTTTTAAGGTATGAAAGATAGAACTAACTTACTTAATTACTCACTCCCCTTCCCCTCCTCTCTCCCTTTTGCTTTCCTTTTCTTTCTTTTTCCTTTTTCTCTTTCCTTCCTTCCTTCCTTTCTTTTTCTTTTCCTTCGATCTTCCCTTCCTCTTTCATAGTACTAGGAATCAAACCCAGGGCCTCACACCTATTAGACAAGCATTCTACCACTGAAAATATCCCAGCCCTTTTTATTTTTATCTTGAGACAGGGCCTTGCTAAGTTGCCCAGGCTGACCTCCAACTTGAAATCCTCCTGGTTGAGCTTCCTGCATAGCTAGAATTACAAGCATGTACCACTCAGCCCAACTTAAGTGTTTTTTATTTTTATTTTTCCTCAGTAGAGAGTAATATGGATTTGGTAGGTAAAATAATAGTTTAAAACAAAGACTTACATGTACATGCCAGAAAATTCTCACCATGTATTTGAAATCAATGAGCATTAGACTACTAAGAGGAACTGTATTGTCTATATTTCCCAGGGAGCAATAAACCATTACTCATTTTCTTTAAAGATGTGCTTAGTCTAACTAATTTACTATAGCTTTATTTATTTCAAAACCAGCATACTAGATTTCCCTTGTTAAAATGAGCAATAATTTTAAAAAGAATGAGAGAAGAGAGATGAGAGGTTATTGGGTAGGAGGAGTGAATGATGTAAAAACTGATATATAAATTCCTAAAGCAGTATAACTTGAAGTCAGAACTATTACAGCTACATTAAGCACACTTAAAATGTGTTGAGCCACCCCTTGGAAATGCATTAATCTTGACAAATAGTATTCCTTCCAGATCCATTAAAGTTAACATCCCAATAAAGGAGTTTTGAATTATATGAAGTGGCCATTTAGTCAAAGAAAGGTCATGTGTTGGGATTACAAAATTATCTTCCCACCTACTGATATTACTCTGCATCATCAGTAAAGTGTTATCAGAAAACATTTAGCCTGGCCATTGAACTCAGCTCCCCTGAGCCCTTACAGCTTCACCAGATTAACTGTAAGGACATGCATGGGGCGGACTGAGGACAGCCTGGGGAGCACTGTTCATCTTTGTGCTTCACTGGCCATTTTTTCCCATGCACAGTGGAGAGGTTGACCCATGACAGCAGTGGGGCAGATCGGCATCACTTACAGAGCTATTTCATTTGTCCTTTTAGGAACCCTGTTGCTGGTAGTTCCTTTGAAGGGAGGGAATATCTTCATTTACCTTCAACAGAGTGAAAACATTTCCATATAGGCCCAGGAAGGAATAAAATATGAAGGAATATAAGGGAAAGGAAGATGGACTGTATTCAAACACCCATAGCTAAAATGTGCCAAAGTCCAGCAGCTATCATTAGAAGTTCTGTAATCTTTATGATGGTTAAGAAATTGCTCTTACCCAGGTCCCTAAGTATTCACTCTAGGGCGAGGGAGTGGGGTGGGAATTGGGGAAAGGTTAAATGAGAAATGTATGCATATGTGCCTTTACCAGCTTGTACCTAATAAAGTTGTGTGATTACAATGCACCAATAAAAAAAATTTAAAAAAAAAGAAGATATTTTTCTCTACAAGTGACTATAGGCCTGAAAGCTTTATCTTTCTCTGCCACATCTGTTTCCCAGTAAAGGACCTCATTACTTAGTACACAGTACAGATAATGTCATAAGCAAGAATTGGGGGGGGGGGTAGCAAGGATTATATAAGCAAGGAAAAGTGGGAGATAGAAATGAGAAAAGAATTATAATATTTCTCTTCTTTCCACAAGTGTAAAAATAGCCTTGTATAACTTTATCATTGCCTGGCATTCTCTTCTCACCAAATCAAATGGAGAGATATAATATTTTGGCCTCATCATACTTTCCAAATTATGGTAGCTATTGTCTCTCAGGAGAATTGCCTAATTACAATGGATTCTATGCTGTTCAGCCTCTATTGTTCTTTACCTGAAACATGACAAATGTGGATCTTAATTAGAAAATGAATCATCTTTTACTGTTTCCAGTTAGTAAATAAAACAATTTTTAAAAATATGGTGGGTTAAGCACTGGCAACATAACAGCTGTGAGGTAAGTATGAAATATGTGCAGGGCTCTCTGCTAGTCACCACAGTAGGGGAAGATGACAATGGTGATCCTTGTCCTGAAGGAGCTCACTTTCTAACAGAGGAAACAAATCAGGCCACCTCTGCCCCATATCTAAACACAAAATAGAAGAAGTAAGGTGCCTAGGGGGATGTACAAAATGCCAAGTGGTTCAAATATGGGAGACACCATGTGTGCTTGAAGCTATCAACATAGACTTCTGGCTGTGTACAGATGACAGGATTTAGATAGAAAAGGACAGGTAGAGAGGGCGTTCTAGGCAGAAGGAGAGGCAAAACAGATTTAAAGAATTGAGCTAGCCGGGCGTGGTGGCGCACGCTTGTAATCCCAGCATTCGGGAGGCTGAGACCGGAGGATCCGGGTTCGCGGCCAGCCTCAGCTACCTAGTGAGGCATTCCGCAACTTAGTGAGACTCGGTTTCAAAATAAAGAATAAAAAATAGGGCTGGGGGTGTAGCTCGGAGGTAGAATGCCCCTGAGTTCAATCCCCAGTACC
>PVLC010010317.1:0-31552 GCA_004027655.1 Graphiurus murinus | reverse complement strand
GAAAAAAAAGAATTGAGCTAAGCAGCAAGGAATGGGGGTCTGTTTGAGAACACTGAGTGTCCAAATTGGCTAAAGTTTAGAGTAAGTATATTGGTGCCGAGATAGTATTTCAGATTAAGCAACATTATTTGCTACTTATCTAAAATTTAAATTTAACAGAGTGTCTTGTATTTTACTTGGAAAACCTCATGGTCACCTTGGATTTCAAACTAAGAGTATTTACCTCAATAGCATTTTTAAGATGAGACTACCTTAGAATGATCACATTTGCATTATAGAGATATTACCCTTGTAGGAGGGTTGACCTGGATCAATATGAACAGGAGGTGAAGTAATATAGGCAACTACAAGGCCTGTGCTACAGCTGAGCTGCTAATTAGAAAAGGTGCTCCTTCCTCCGGACAACACCACCCAAGTCTCTTGGAACATGGGCTGGATTTCTACACCTCATTCTCCTCTGGGTCAGATGTCACAAAGCTCTGAAAGATGACCCTGGGCAGGTGAGCCTCTATTGGGACAATCCAGGGGGAAAGATAGAAAGAATCACAGCATTAGTTAAAACAGAGTAAATAAAAAAAGGATGCTAAACAAGTCTGAGCACTTTTTAATAGAGAAGACTGTAAAGATGTAGAGACCTTAGAGCTATAGTTATTAGTGTCCTCTATAGACCCTCTAAGGGCTCCACCACACCTTTGTTTGATAAAGATGAATTTGTAACAATTCCATGTCTTTATTTACTTTTGTCACTGTGTTGACATTTGCACTGAGGGAGCAGTAGCCATGGTGGGTGAAGCTGCTATTGCCTTAGCATGGACCAAGCAGCAACATCAAGCCAACCTGGCCACCACTGTATTCTTCACCTACTAGCACTCACAGTAAAAAGAAAAGCAGTTAAAATTGTTAATTTCATTAAATTAGACATCTTGAATTCATGCCTTAAATTTTTGTGTGTGGGGTACTCATTGAATCCAGGGCATCCTACCTCTGAGCTACACGCCTGCCTATTTATTTATTTGTTTATTTAGAAACAATGTCTCATTAAGTTGCAGATGGTCCTACTAAGTTGCTGAGGCTGGCCTTGAACCTAAAACCCTCCTGTCTCAGCCTCCCAGTTACTGGGTTTATAGAAATGTGCTACCATGCCTGGCTTGAATGCATGCCTTTTTAACATTCTGGCTGATGAAAGGATAAATATATGTGTATCACTCATACATATCAAAGTTTATAGGGGTTTTTTTGAGGAAAAATAGGCAGCGGAGTTGTGAGCTGAACTAGACTATTTTAAAAATGAAATGCCATCTTTAATCAGAAGAATAACCAAAGACAAACTGTCCAGATTTGGATATTTGGCAGATATATATATATATTATATATATATATAATATATATATATATATTTTTTAAACTGAGCAAAGCCAGCCTACCACTTCAAGTAAAACAACTAATGAAGTTGGTTGTTAATGATACGATTTGAGCTTTCAAGTCAAAACTAAAATGTTGTCAAATTCATATCTATCATTATGACCTTCTTGCTACTTACAAAATTTCTAATGAGATTAGTTATGAGTTTAATGAATGTGAATTTTTTGATATTGTGTAATGAATTATGAAAGCATTGAAAGATTCATATAAGTCAGTAGACCAATATAATGGGCAAAAATCTATTAAAAAACAAAGTAGACCAATGGATTTTAAAATGACAGAGTAGAGTAAAATGTATTGATATGATTTTACATTCTACATTGCAACTAAACTTTAGGGAATTATCATATACTTCTTCCATACTGAGTTTTGGTAAAATGTAAAGGAAGACTACTTGGAATTATCTGGAAAAATTATTAAAATACTACTCCTTTTTCAACTATATAGCTGATAAAGTCAGATTTCTCCCTATATTTTAACCAAAACCTATTGCAATAGACTGAATGCAGAAGCAGAGATAAGAATCCAGTTGCCCTCTATAAAGTCATATATTAAAGATTTGCAAAAATGTAAAATGATGCTATTCTTCTCACTATTTTTTGTTTTATAAAAACTCATTTTACAATATGTTATCATGTTAACTTGTAATAAGTTTGTTATTGTCATTCATAGATTAATATATATTTTAAAAATTCTGTTTTTATTTTGAGTATGCTAATAATAAATATAACCCACAAAACCAATAATTTTCTCTTAAGTCTTCAACAATTTTTAAGAGTATTAATAGGTTCTAAGACCAGAGTTTGAGAACCACTGCTAAAGAATAAGAAGGAAATTGAGGTTTCAAATATGAAAGATTGTGGATTGTGGGACTCTTAAAAGAAGGAAGGAAGTAAAGAAAGTAAGTGAGGAGGGGGATGGGAGAGGAGAGAGTAGTCTGTTCAGTTCTGAACATGCTGAGTGCCCACAGTAACTGATGGTGAAATCCACCTAGTAACTGGAAAGAAATATCTGCCTGGAACTATAGAGGATGATTTGACATAAGGACACAGATTTAGGATTTACTTTTGTATGAATACTAGTAGGAACCAAGAGACCAAATAAAAATAAGCAAATCTTTAAGAGAGAGTTACCCACACCAAAAAAAAAGAAAGAAGAAATAAATCAGGAAAGGAAAATGAAAGACAAGTATAAAGGAGGAAATAAACTCATGCAGAGTAATGAAAACTAATGTACTGTTAGTCTGGTTACTTTTATCAAACACTGAGGACCAAGAGTCCAAGCTAGGTAGTTGATATGAAATCTCCCATTTAATCATCGGGCTGATTTTTGAAAGTAGTAAAGTATTAATAACTCATTTTGCAGATGACAAAGATGAGGCTGGACTCTTGAGCACTACACTTGGTTCTGGTTTTGGGAAGGATGTTTAATAATACTGTAGAGAAGGTGAAGGAGGGGAACAGCTGAAGAAAGGCAAGTGGGATGGGTGAAGAGGTAGTCATGGAGACCTTCAGAGTACTGAGCATCACAGCATTTGGAAGAGTGAGTACAGCAGAGGACAACATGTTACAGGAATACTACTGTGATCTTTATTTAAAGGGGGGGGGGTTATTTTACCTAAATCTGTATAGGAATTTCCTAACTCTAAAGGGTCAGGTGTGGATGAGAGAAATGCAGAATCCCTAGGACAACTGGAATATAGTGTATCTGTGTTCTACATTCACTGCAACCTGCCACAGAATTAGCTCTTATAGACGGCATTCTTATAGTGTTAAGTGCAGAGCAGTCAACTCAAGAGATCTGATTGAAAATCATGTTCATAAACCTTCAGAAACTGGGAGCCTTCCTTATTCTGCCTCGGGGCTGGGGATGTACCTTCTGTCTGGGTTTATGCTGCTCCACTGCAGAGCAGAGGTCAGGACACAGATGCTCTGATGTGAAGACACAGTCAAATAACTTAATTACTCATTCAGATGCTATGCTTTCCTTGAAGATATTCAAGCCTTAGATGCTTGCAGATTAAAGCTTTTAATCAGGAAAATAAGTGAACAAATTATTAATATTAATAATTTATGTCTTTCAAACGATATTTTGAAGTACGCATATAATTTGTGAACATTAACTTCGAAACCATACTTTCTGGAATGAATTGTGTGCTAATTACGACGATTGTGAAGCACTTAGCACAGCCTTTTCTCTGGATAGAGCATTATAGGTGAAAGGACAAAATTAGATGAAATGAGGGAGCTCTGCCCTGAACCAACCAAGAAGGCAAGTGGAATTAACTTTTGGGTTCTCATTAAGTACCATGTCATCTAGGTGCTTAGCTTGGCACCTTCCATTTCGCAAGGACTCAATAACCACTAAGTGGGTCTGAAATGGTTCCCATAAATTAGTGTGTGTGACGGTGGCATATAAAACATTAGATGCAGTAGATAATCACCCCTGCGTGGTGACTGAATGAGGCTGACAATGCCTCTCCACCTGTAATCTTTTGCCAACTGAATTGCTGCATTACCTGGAATTCCACTGTGATTGGTTCTGATTTTGTCCTTTGAGTAAAGCTCTAATTTGTAATCAACATTCACATTCTCAAATCCCCACTAACCCCCCACACACTCCAGGGATGTATTAAGACACCGACAATATAGTGTGAATTAGTTGAAAGGTTCTTCCTTCTATGATATTAGGGTTTGTCATCAAAGCCAAATGGCCATGGGTAAGGGAAGGTGAGTTTTTTCTAAGGGAAAAGGGGTAGGTACTTTTTTTCTGGTACTGGAGATTGAACCCAGAGGCATTCTGCCGCTGAGCTACACCTCCACCCCTATTTTATTTTTTATTTTGAAACAGGGTCCTGCTAGGTTTCGGAGAGCCTTGTTAACTTGCTGAGGCTCTCTTCAAACCTTTGATCCTCCTGTCTCAGCCTCACAAGTACTAGGGATAACAGGTGTGTGCCACCACATCTGATTGGGATAGCTTTTTAAAGTGAAGGCATAAATATTCCAATTGCACTTTCAATTTGCAGTTGAAGTGGGCATGATAAATACTTTAACTACAACATGCATCTCTAAGTGTCTCTACTAAATCACCACTCTCTTTTTTCCTTTCCATGTAGCACCCATTTTCATTTACCTTCCCTGATCTTTCTCCCACGGAAGTATTTTACAAGGCATGGAAAGGTTTATTTACCTAGGGACACTCTTGCAGGAACAGCTCTTCGGTCAATCCAGAATGACACCCACGAAAGCATCACCATCAACATGGCTGGGAAATAGGTTTGTAGCACAAAGAAGAAAATATGCCTCCTTAGCACAAAGTTGATGAAAAGTCTATAGTACCACCCTATGAAAGAGAGACAAAGTTTCCATTAGAACAGGCTTCCTCTTGGAAATGCCACACACCAGAGGTAGTCAAATGACCTGCTTCTTTCAAGTACGAACTCTTAGGTGAAATGTAATTTGACCTACTCAAATGATTTTTGTAGCCCTAGATGGCACCTGGCCAATAAATGATTTACTAGTTATAACAAATGAAGAGAAATATTTTATCTGAAAGAGAAGGTTCACAGTTGGTACTCAGTCATTGGATTGTACTCTGAGACCTAGACATCTAGGAACTCAAAGAAGAAAAGGAAAGGTATCCCTAAACTATTTTCATTATTATAAAGTCTCCTGGATACCATACAATGTCTATGACAAGTCTGCAAAAAATTAACAATATGATGATGTTTCTTTACATGTTATTAGAATTATATAAAATTATGTTGATAATATTACTTGATCTGATCAAAAGCACCAATTGTGGTCACTTTCACACATATTTTGTTTGGGTTTTCCCTTTTCACATTAACTATAAGGAAGTTTAATGCCAAATTTTTAGACCATCTATAGAAGTAACAATTATAATTACAGAATTATTCTGTAATTACAGAAGCATTCCGTAATTACCACAAACCAGGTTATATACAACATTTTACTCTTGTTTTTCATTTTTTTCTCATTCACACATTTCTAATTCATATTACCTTGCTTTATTTTACAACTGTAATGCCAATATTAAGAATTTTTACTGAAATAAGGCAATGAATAATGAAGTGAATAAACATGAAAATACACTTTTTATGAATGAGTGGTAACATCAGTATTTCTATTATATATGCAGCCTAATTTGAAATGAAATTATTCCAAGCACAGAGACTCTATGTTAAAATTTATAAAATAAAATCATAGGTACTACAAAGTTAGAGAACCTTTCTACTGGTCTCAATAGAAATTTATTAGGAAACTCAATATAGCAAACCAATTAGATGAAGACAGGAGAATTGCAGGTTCATGTTTAGTCTCAGCAACTTAGAGCAAGGCCCTCTGCAACTTAGTGAAACCCTGTTTCAAAATAAAAAAAATAAAATAGGGTTGGAATCAGCTCAGAGGTAGGATGCCCCTTGGTTCAATTCCTAGTACCACAAAAAAGTAAAAAAAAAAAAATATATATATATATATATATACACACACACACACACACACACACACACACACACATATATATAAAAGAATATCAAATAAGCCTTTTGGTTGAGTTTGTTGGATCTTCTAAGTATAGTATCATGTCATCTGCTGCAAACAGGGACAGTTTTAGTTCTTCCCTTCCTATTTGTACTCCATTAACTTCCTTCTCTTGCCTTGTTGCTCTGGGTAGAGTCTCAAATACTATATTGAACTGAAGTGGTGATAATGGACACCCTTGTCTTGTTCTGGGAACTCTAGCATTTTTCCTCCATTTAATATGATGTTGGCTGTGGGCCTATTGTACATTGCCTTTATGATGTTGAGGATTTTTTTTTTTGTACTGGGAATTGAACCCAGGGGCATTCTACCTCTGAGCTACATCCCAAGTCCTATTTTTAGTCTTTATTTGGAAACAGGGTCTCACTAAGTTTCGGAGGGTCTCACAAAATAGCTGAGGCTGACCAGGAACCCACATCCTTTGTCCTCTGGTCTCAGTCTCCCAAGCACTGGGATTACAAGTGTGTGCCACCACCCCCAGCTGAGGTATGTTCTTTCTATTCCAGTTCTCTGCAGTGCTTTTAGCATGAATGGGTGTTGGATTTTGTCAACTGATTTTTCAGCACCTATTGAAATGATCATGTGATTTTTGTCTTTGGTTTTGTTTATGTGGTGAATTACATGGGTTGCTTTTCCTATGCTGAACCAGCCTTACATCCCTGGGATGAACCCAATTTGATTGTGGTGTATAATTTTCTTGATGTATCATGTGGTTTTGAATGCACATTGCTAGTATTTTATTTAGCAGTTTTGCATCTAAGTTCATCAGTGATATAGGCCTGTAGTATTTTTGTGTGTGTTTGTTTTTTGTTTTTTCTTGAGCTGTCTTTATTTGGTATTAATATTATGTTGGCTTCATAGAATGTATTCGGTAGAGTCCCGTTTCTTTCTATTTCATGGAATAGACTGGGGAGTATTGGGCTTAGCTTTCCTATATTCCAACAATAAGATCACTGAAAAAGAAATACAGAAAATCTTTCCACTCACAATATTGCCCCTCAAAATAAAATACCTAGGAATAAACCTAACCAAGGAGGTAAAAGAACTCTACAAGGAAAATTATAAAACATTGAAGAAAGAAATTAAAGAAGACCATAGAAGATGGAAAGATCTTCCATGCTCTTGGATAGGCAGAATAAATATCATCAAAATGTCCATTTTTCCAAAAGTGATCTACATATTCAATGTGATATTCATAAAATTACCAAGGTCATTCCTCACAGACATAGAAAAATCAGTCATTAAATTCATTTGGAACAATAAAAAGCCCAGAATAGCCAAAGTTGTTCTTAGCAACAAGAACCAGGCAGGAAGCAATACAACACCTGATTTCAAACTATAATACACAGGATTAGTAATAAAAGCATCATGGCATTGCCACAAAAACAGGCACATAGACCAATGGAGCAGAATAGAAGACTCAGAAACAAATCTGTATACTTGCAGTCATTTGATTTTTGACAAAGGGGCCAAAAATATACACTGGAAAACAGATAGCCTTTTCAACAAATGGTGTTGGCAAGCTAGTTTACCAAATGCAGAAAAATGGAAATAAACCCCACTTTCTCACTCCGACCAACAGTCAATTCAAGATGGATCAAAGACCTGGAAGTCAGACTAGAGACCCTGCAGTTACTTGAAGAAGGCATAGGTCAAACACTTCAACACATAGGCACAGGTAAAATTTTCTCAAGAAGACCCCAAAGGCACAAGAAATTCAAAAGAAAAATCAATACATGCGATTGCATTAAACTGAAGAGCTTCTTTGCAGCAAAAGAAACTATCAAGAATCTCAATGGAGAGCTGACAGAATGGGAGAAAACTTTTGCCAACTACTCCTCCAATAGAAGACTAATACCTAGAATATACAGAGAACTCAAGAAACTCACAGCTAAGAAAACAAAACCCAATCAGAACATGGACAAATGAACTAAATAGACACTCCACAAGAAAGAAATACAAATGTCCAATAAATATGTGAGGAAATGTTTAACATCATTAGCAGTCAGAAAGATGCAAATCAAAACTACCCTGAGATTTCACCTAACCCCAATTAGAATGACAATCATCAAAAACACAAACAACAACTGCTGGTGAGGGTGTGGAGAAGTGGTAACTCTAATACATTGTTGGTGGGATTGCAGATTAGTGCAACCACCTTGGAAAACAGAATGGAGGATCCCCAGACAAATGGGAATGAACCCACCATATAATCCAGCAATACCACTTCTGGGTATCTACCCAAAAGAATGGAAACCAAATTATCAGAGTGATGCATGTGTGTCTATGTTTATAGCTGCACAATTCACAATTGCCAAACTATGGAACCAACCAAGATGTTCATCAACAGATGAATGGATTACAAAACAATGGGATATGTACACAATGGAATTTTATCAGTCATAAAGAAGAACAAAATCATGCCACTTGCAGGGAAGTGGATGGAACTGGAAAACATTATATTAAGTAAGATTAGTTAGTCACAAAAAGTAAAAAATTGTATGGTCTCCCTAATTTGCAGAAGCTAAAGAGAAAGTGGGTCATAAGAGGAACTCTAAACAAAGAAGAAACTTTAGATAAGCAAAGAAGGTGACCTAACTGAAGGTGATGGGGGCGGGGGATCCTAATGCACATGATGTACTTTTACAAGCATATCAAAGTCAATCACTAAACCAAACATAAGAAGGGGTGGGAGGGAATAGGGTGAGAATGGGGGCAAGATTAAATGAAACTTGTGTGCATGTATGCCTCTACCAGTTTGTACCTCACAAAGATGCATGATTACAGTGCACCAATAAAAAAAGGAATATCAAATAATTTTATTACCAGGGATACCAAGAGACATCAGATACTACATTCTAAAGTTAAAATATACATTATATTTTTAGTTATTTATTTATGGTATTATATTTTTCACTCATTTTATTATTGTGTACAATTGAGAGTTTTGATTATGGCTATAGAGTATAATAACACCATATTTATCCTTATAGCTTCATATAATTATTGTGAGGTTGAAAGAAATAAGGAATGTCTATAAAAGTAGTTCATTAAGAAAGACACAGTGTATAAATACGTGTTAGTGCCTTTAGAAGATTTGTTCCATAACCCTCTAGGACATCAAAAACTATTGAAGCTCAAGTCCTTCATATAAAATGGTATAGTTCCAGGTGTGGTGGCGCACGCTTGTAATCCCAGCATTTGGGAGGCGGAGACAGGAGGATCTGGGTTCGTGGCCAGCCTCAGCTACTTCGTGAGGCATTCTGCAACTTAGTGAGACCCTGTTTCAAAATAAAGAATAAAAAATAGGGCTAGGGGTATAGCTCGAAGGTAGAACACCCCTGAGTTCAATTCCCAGTACCGCAAATAAATAAATAAATAAATAAATAAATAAATAAATAAATAAATAAATAAATAAAATGGTATAGTGTTTGCATATGACCTATGCAAATCCTTCTTTGTATTTTAAATCCTCTCTAGATTACTTATAATAGTGCAATTTAAATGCTATGTAAACAGTAGTTGTATTGTCTAGGAAATAATAACAATAAAAAAATTCTGTAGCTAAGTCTGGTAGCACAACCCTAATCCCAGTACTTGGGAGGCTAAGACAAGAGGATCGCAAATTAGAGATCAGCCTGAGCTATTTAGCGAGACAGTGTTTCAATACAAAAGATAAAGTAGGGCCAGGGATGTAGCTTGGAGGTAGAATGATCCTGGGTTCATTCTCTAACATGAAAAAAAAAAAATATGTACATGTTCACTGTGAACCCCTTTTAAAAACGTTTTCTATCAGTGGGTGGTTGGATCCATGAAGCCAGAGCCCATGGATACAAAAGACCAACTGTATGTGGTTTTGTGTTCTTTTTTTAATTGATTAGTTAATTTTATTTCCATTGCTGGGGATTAAATAGGCCTCATGCATGCTAGGCAAGTGCCCTACCACTGAGCTACATTCCCTGAAGGATCTTAAAAATGGTAGTAGATAAACAGGATATAGATTATGTAGGACTTTGTAAATTAGGCATGGATTTTTTTTTCCTTAGTACTAAGGATTGAACCCAGGAATGGTCTACCTCTGAGCTATACCCCTGGCCCTTTTTATTTTTAAACAGGGTTTTGCTAAGTTGCTGAGACTGGTCTTGGACCTGCAATTCACCTTTCTCAGTCTCCCAGGTATTGGGATTACAGATGTGCACCACCACTCCTGCTCTATATCCCTTCTTTAATCATAATTTTCTGGAGAATAATCTGAGGTGGGTTGGGGTAGGACGATAATCAGGAAGCATAGATGCTGCTCTGTGTTGATGTTCTCTGGGGAATAGAAGACTGGGGGTGGTATTGGGGTTGAAACTGCAGGCCAGCGGAAGTCCCTTTATCTACCAGCAACAGTAGTGCTACCTTGGAAGAGTGTGAAACTGTAATTTTTGTTAGTGAAATAAAGAGTCTGACTTTGAGTTTTTTGTTTGACTGCAGACAGCTCTCAAACTCCACTTCCATTTCCCTTTCTGCCCCATATCGGGGAAAGCCAATTAAAAAGCAAACAAACAACAACAAACACTGAGTGTGCTCTCTTTGGGCACTTTTGAGAAGTTCAAACCATTCAAGTCCTGCCCCACAAAAGGGAACTGCTGCTTAGCTCCACCCCTAAACCACCATAATCCGCCAAGCCAGACATGCCTTTTTGTTCTCAAGCCATTTTCAGGCTGCTTGGGAGTCTGCACTGCTCTCTCTAGAAAGCCCATTATGTGAGTAATACACATGTTCATACCCTTGTGTTATGTGTATGGTATTATTTTTGACATCTGACAAAACATTTGGTATGTGTGTGTGTGTCAGGCGGGGTGTACATCTGACAAAACATTTGGTGTGTGTGTTGGGGGTGGTGTATATCTGCCTCCAGCAGACTGCCACACAGTAGGAAAAAGAGGAGTGAAAGAAAGAGAGAAAAGTACTGAGGAATTGGCAGCCAAAATGGAGCAGAGGGACAGTAATTTGGGAGCAAGTCCCAAGAGTCAAAGTTTTTATACTTATAGATTGTCACCTTCAATTCTTTGACACTAAAGCCTTGACTGTATTAGAAGGATCAAGATCACCATCTTGGTGATGATGATGATGACAGTCATGAACTAATATTTAGGGAGTATTCACTGCCTGGCAGACAGTATTCTACGTTACTTAAGAGTATTAACTCCTGTATCCTCACAACCCTTTGAGACAGAAAGTACTGTGATACTCATGTAAAGGTGAAGAAATTGAAGTTTATAGAGATGAAGCAACTTGTCCAAGGTCACATTGCTAATAGGTGAGAGACCAGGGTTTGATCTCAGGTAGACTCTGTCCAGTATCTATACCTTTGGCAAACACTTTGTTCTGTGATAACTAATAATTATTTAGTGCATCCACTGGAGTTAGGAGTCATTTCTTTTTCCTTTGGAAATCTATAGTACATGATTTTGAGGGAGCTATGAAAGGGAGGAGGGCCAGAAGACTCTCACCTACCTGTTAATATTACCTGGTGATGCTGGTTGTTTTTGTACAGTGGTCATGGTAGCATTGAAACCAATGCTGAGAAAAAAGTGAAGGCCCTGTGGTTCAGGTGTAAATAAATACTATGGTTCCATAACTATATTTATAGCTCTTAAAACTGGAGTCAGTTTCACTGTTTTTCTGTACAGGTGATTTGAGAATGGTGGCTATGGCTGGTAGTTGTAATGATAGGAATGATGAGAAAATATCAAAAAATTCTTCTGGTGAAGCTAATATATTTAAATAGGATACTAATCTTAGAAAGGCACTTGAGTTTGACTCTCAGGAAGCCATGTTTAAAAATTCATAGATAATATAAGACAGAGCTATCACATATTGATGAACTGAAATACATTTCTAAATGTGATCGTCTTGAAACCCAGGAAATAGATTTGATGAAATGAACCCAGATATGAATGTTAATTTGATATCTGAATACAACTTCCAAAATGCTTTACTTTTGAATTTTTTCCTACTCTTAGAATCTGTTTTAATCCCTTGCATAAAAATGTGCACATTTTAACAAGTTAAAAATTAGAAAGTATTGAAAAAAAATTAAGTGTCTCCCCAATCAAGCTGAGCTCAATGACACATGCCTGTAATCTCCGTATTCAAAAATATAAGATAGGAGGATCACAGGTTCAAGACCTGCCTCAGCAACTTAGTCAGACCCCCAGAAACTTAGCAAAACCCTAGTTCAAAATAAAAAACAAAAAGGGCTAGGGGTAGAGCTCAGTGGTAGAATGCCCCTGGGTTCAACCTGAAACAAAACAAGGGCTGGGGCACACACACACACACACACACCATACACTTTCCCCAATTTATAGCCACTTCTCAGAGATATCTTTAGTTAATCTTTTTAAACTTCAAAATGCACACATACATTTACAAATACACACATATGTGCATAACTTTTCTTCAATAACAGAATGGCATTATCATATATGTATATATCCTTCTGTAAATTGCTTTTAAAATTTATTATTAGCAGGGTGTGGTGGCATATGCTTATAATACCAGTACTTAGGAGGCTGAGATTGGAGGATAGCAGATTCGCAGCCAGCCTCGGCTACTTATTGAGGCCCTCTGAAACTTAGTGAGACCCTGTTTCAAAATAAAGAATAAAAAATAGGGCTAGGGGTGTAGCTTGAAAGTAGAATACCTCTGGGTTCAATCCTCATAAAATTTTCAATGCAAGTATTTTGTCTGCCTTTTGACAGACTCTAAATATGATCAGGAGAAGATAAAAATCAACTAGTATTGAGCCTGCCTGGTAAGGCTTGAAAGGTTGATAAGCATAAATAATGGAGACGGTGGAAACAATGGAATAATTTAGGGGCAAAGCTAGATTTGGAAGTGAAATTTAACCTCTTTTTTGAAAGAGAATAGCTAGATATATACTTGATGTGTTCTCATGGGTATTTTTACTTCAAATCTAAAGAAATATCATTACTATTATTATATATAGTATATATTTTGTGCAGGAAATAATAATTTTTGATCTTTATACTTCATATATATCACATTATCTTAACATTAAATATTGCAAAGATCTACTTGCAATTTATCATGTGTCAAAGTTATTTCGTAACAGAAGTAGTAAAATAAAAAATACCTACACTATACTTCATATGTATCATTGTTCATTGTATTAATTCCTCTATTTAATTATTGGTTCAATTTAATTTAGACCTAAGAACATTAAAATCCAGATAAGATATTTCTATATTTATTTGTCTAGAAAAATACAAGGAATAAAAGAAGGAGAAGGAAGAGTGGAAAAATATATGAGAGTTTATAAAGTAAGATTATAAAGGCTTTTTTCCTTAAACTTTTCTGAGTTCTTTTCAAATTATCTACCATTTATTCATTTATTCAACGATTTGCTTTTGAGCATTTTCTCTGACCCGGGGATATATCAATGTTCAAGACACATAAATGTGTGTTACTTACATATCGGAAAAGGCAATAAACAGGATTAAAATGAATAGCATCATTAGCTGAATCCCAGGCAATGTAGAAAAATAGTGAGGTGACATAGAATATTTCTTGTGTATCTAAATTGCTAAAGAGCTATTGGTGCTAGAAAGTCAATTAGCTTATCTGGGATGTAAATTTCAGTTTTTCTCTTAAACACACATGGTTCAACCCCAGCACCACAAACAAACAAAAGGTGCAGGAACACTGCTCTCCAAAGCCTAAGAACAGTGGGCAACCTCTGTGGAGGAGACACACCTTTATCAAACCTCAGTGGCAAAAGAATTCCAGCCAGGGCAGGGCTGAGCCTCAGGGCCAGCTGTGGGTGCAACTTTTTGGCTTGAACATGGCTTCAATGAATCACAAATGGTATTTTACTTGCCTAAAATGACTCAGAATACTAATATTGGAGATGTTGGGTGGGGAGGGAATCAGAAGGAGGCTGCTGATCCAGGATAACTTTACACAGTAAAGAGTATGCCACATAGACCTGATTTAGAGTGGCTTTTGTATTTGGAGCAATGATGCACTTTATTGATTGGTTTATTCAGCTGCTTTTTACTGAGCATCTTATCATGTGCCAGGTGGATCCCTTGCCTGCTTTCTAATGAAGAACTCAGAAGACAAAGCAAATCATATTTCATGTTATAGTCAATGCTGGGAAAACAAAGAGAGACAGGAAATGGTGAGGAAGGAGGCCTCTTTCAGACCTTTTAAGACTGGGTGATTAGGAAGAGCTGTTTGAGGAGACAGATGAGTTCTGAGAACAGAGTTCTGAGTCAGGAGGAATCTTGTTATGAGAAGGTGGGGCAGGGGAATATCCCAGGCAGAGTGAGGAGAAGGCCACAGCAGAGCCCTGTAGATAAAAGGGGTGTGTTTGAGGACAGGACAAGCAAGAAGGCCAGCAGGGAAGTAGGATGCAGGAGCAGGGGTACTGGGTCACAGCACTAAGCAGGAGGTAGACCATGTTGAAACTTGTATTTGTCTGTACATGTAATAGGAGAACCCTAATGGGTTTTGAGCAGGAAAGAACTATGATCTTTATGTTTCAAAAGATCACAGTGTCTGCTGGATTGAGAATAGACAGGAGTGGCCAGTAGCAGAAGCAGGGCATGTGTTAGAGGCGTATGCATGTGGGCAGGGAGAAGTGGTATATTAGAAAGGTATAGGCAGATGCCTGTGAAAATGGGGATGATGTTGTCGGTCAAAAGGGACACTTGCTTGGATTTAGCTCTTCTTCATATCTTGTGGTACACTGCAAACAGTAGAGGCTCAATCAATGCTAACAAATTGTCCACATTCAATGCTGTACCTGTGCTGCTATAGAAAGCCAATCCGCTGGATGCACTGAACTCTTCAATGAAGAACTGAGACAGGGAAATGTGCTCTTCAGTGTTTAAGGACTTGTTCCCATGTTTCCAGTATAGCATTAGATCCTCCTCATTGTAGGCATCTGAAACAAGACAATACTATTCCTGTAACTTCAAAGAGCTCTTGTACATTATGTGAGGTCTAGAATCATGTTTTCTACAGTTCTGCAACCCCAGTACCTGGTCCAATGACTTGTATGTTAAATATGGAAAAATATTCACCCATAACTGGACATACCCATACCCCTTGAAATAAAAAAAACAGAAAACAATCTCAAAAAATTAAATTCCTAGGAATGGTATAGGGTAGAGGCTTTTTCTTGTGCCATAAAACATTAAAAGTCTTCAAACCCGCTCCCCTTATCTGTGTGTCTTTGCTCACAAATGAAGTCATGTCTCAGGGTGAAGCAATAGCTCCATCTCACAGTCCCAGGGCTGACTCCAGGCTCTCAGGCATCTTTAATTCTGTACCTTTTGTAGATGAAATTTCAAAATGAGCCTAGTTTGAGAAGTTTTCTTCTAACATCACATACTGTCAAAGAAAGTTTCTAATAGATCTGGGAAGGAACATATATGTAGGAGTTTCTCTGAATTTTGATCACATTAGGAAAAATTGCAGTCAGTTTTTAAGATATCTTATCAAAAATAGCTGTTGGGACAAAGTAATTGATAGGAAGCTGGATCAGATGCCCTTTTATGGATCTTTGATTAGAGGATATATGCCTAGAGCTAGGTTTTCCTTGTAAATCCATGTACACTTAATGGAGGATTGTGATTCCTCAGAGCACAAATTCCAAAGATTCACAAATGTGGAAAGACTGTGTCAATCTACTTAATAACACTAGAAGAATACATCTTTTAAGGGAGCAATCATTGTAGAAACTACAAAATATGTAATCATCAAAACATATCTTCCCATTTCTCATCTTTTCATTTGAAAGACAAACTGCCATCATCCTTACTAAAGACAAAATAGCAAAACTAAAAAAAAAAGCATTTCTACAATTGTTTTGGAAAAACATATCAAGATTTTTAAACACTTGCTAAGAGTGTACACATTTCCATGCAAGCATGTGATGCTGTGTTCCGATGGTGTGGAATCACTCCGTCAGGAAGTAGGACTTACAGCTTTCCAGTTCAAGAGAACAATTTTGAGTGTCAAGAGGAAACCTGCTGAAATCCATTAAGCACATGGCCGAAACCGTTATCCTATAAAAGGAATGAGGAAAAGAAAACGGCAGATCATTTACCCATATGGCCAAATTAGCACGCAACATTGAAGCTCCCTTATTGTTTCCCTGTTTTGTGTGGCTTTCAAGAATAATGCAAAACAGTCATCACTATCTTCTGTCCAAATAACGTGCAAGGAAGCACGTGCAGGATAGATGATAATTGCTTAAGACACAGATTGATGAGTGAATTATAGCTCTCATAATCCTTCTGATCTCACCAGCCCCTCTGTATTTTCTGGCTGTAATGTTTTTAAGTACATTTCAAAGTGAGGTGAATTTTAATCGACTTAAATATTTTCTGCTTTTTGGAAGACCCAAATGTCAGTACACTTCAGTAATTAAGGATTGGGATAGTGGTAATAAAAATCTATAGGTAAAAGTTTCCTTCACAAAGCAAGTTTATCCGAGGAAATTCTCTTTCCAATAGTGAGGGTAAAGCCTGGAGCATGTTTAGTCATAGATCTATGTGCACAATGCATAATTCAGGTGCTATTAAGTCAAGAGGCTGGCATGCTGATGAGGTTTATTTTATTTTTTTAAATTTTGTATTCTCTTAGATTTCCCTGGCTTCAGGCAGAGGCTCTACTTTGAGTCTTCCCTCAAAGTAGAAACTTTGGTACCGACAATAGCAGATCACAGGCTCATAAAAGGCCCCCAAGCAAGTTTGCAAAAAACAAAGACAGCAGATGCTCCTACCCATGATGCCCCTGAGTTAATCAGAAGAGTGGAACCATTTCATCTTCTACAGGCTGAATCCTACTGTCAACAGTCATGTGCCAAAATGCTAAGCCAGGGAAATGTCCGGAGGACTTTGTGTAAACAAAACATATCCATTCTAGTGTATTCCTAGTGTGTTAAAGCTGAAATGTAGCTCTGAGGTCTTGTAGTACACTTCCTTCACAGTACAAATGAAGAAGTAGTGGCCAAGGAGGATAGGTGTTAGTTGGTATCAGAACCAAGCCAGGAACCAGCCAACCAGGCGTTGGGCTTGGATTGGCTCTGTCATTGGCTGGAAGAACTGTGTTGACAACAACTTTGATTCACTCTGAGTTGGGGATATCCAAGACCACCTTCAGGGTCAGTGATTCACTAGAAAGACTCACAGAACTCAGTAACTCTGTTAAACTTATGATTGTTTATCCTGAGTATAATGAAGGGAATAAAATCAAAACAGAAAAGGAGCAAGAGCAGGATCCAGAAGAGACTAGGAACATGTTCCCAGTTGTCCTTTCCTAGTGGACTTATGTAGATAGTGCTTCATTCTTCCAGCAAGATGTGTGACAACATGCATGAAGCATTGGGAGTCAGGGAAGATCCTGCAATCCGTGATGTCCAAAGTCCTAACTGAGAGTCAGCCACATAGACATGATTGACCACCAGTGTAGATGACCATAGCTGCTAACCTTCCAGAGGTTGCACTGATATTACATGTCACAGGTTCCCCTATAAATCACATTGTAAAACCAGACTATCCAGCTTGAATCATAGACTGCAGGTTAACAAAAAATAGGTAAATTATCCCAAGGAATTAGAGGTTACCTTGCAGGAACTTGGCAAGGGCCAAATCTTCCTTTAGACTATGCAAAGTAAGAAAAATCCATTGAGTTCATTCTTTACTGGTCATACTCTCCCCAAGGTAAATTTTAAGTAGTTGATTCATTAGCCAGATATTGCTGTCTAGCCTTCGATTCCTAGTAAGATTTGATTGTAGTATTTGAGTCTTTTGTTACTCTTGATTTAAAAGTCCTATTAAAATAATATTTTTCATTAATTTTATTTACAAAAATGTTAGTAGCCCTTATGAAATAGGGAGCTACAGCTGTTTTGTACAAGATTATCTTAGTGATCAAAAAGAGTTTGTGTAAGTTTCCTCTTGTTATAACAAATTATCACAAACTTGGTGGTTTACACATAGTCACAGGCAAAGCTTTCTCAATAAGACCCCAAAGGCACAAGTAACTCAAAGGAAGATCAATACATGGGATTGCATTAAACTGAGGAGCTTCTGTGCAGCAAAGAAAACTATCAAGAACCTCAACAAAGAGCCCACAGAGTGGGAGAAAATTTTTGTCAGCTACTCCTCAGATAGAGGACTAATATCGAGACTATACAGAGGACTCAAGAAACTCACAGCTAAGAAAACAAATAGCCAAAACAAAAATTGGGCAAATGATCTAAATAGATACTTCATAAAAAAAGAAATACAAATGACCAATACATGTATGAGGAAATGTTGAACATAATTATCAATCAGAGAGATACAATCAAAACTACCTTGGAATTTCACCTAACACCAATTAGAATAGCAATCATCAAAAACACAAACAACAAATTCTGGCAAGGGTGTGGAGAAGTGTGAACCCTAATACATTATTTATAGGATTGCAAACTGGTGCAACCATTTTGGAAAACAGTGTGGATGATCCTCAGATGAATGGGAATGAACCTACCATATGATCCAGCAATACAATTTCTGGGTATCTACCCAAAAGAATGGAAACCAAACTATCAGGCTAATGCATGTGTATCTGTGTTTATAGCCACACAATTCACAATTGCCAGACTATGGAACCAGTCAAAATGTCCATCAACAGATGAATGGATTACAAAACAATGGGATATGTACACAATGGAATTTTACTCAGCCATAAAGAAGAACAAAATCATGTCATTTGCAGGGAAATGAATGGAACTGAAAACATTATGCTAAGTGAGATTAGTCAGTCACAAAAAGTAAAAAAACTGTATGCACTTCCTAATATGTGGAAGCTAGAGAGAAAGTGGGTCATAAGAAAGACCCTAGACAAAACAGGAAAAACCTTAGATGAGCAAAGAAGGTGACTTAACAGAATGTGATGGGGGGTGGGGGGAAAGGAAACACCCTAATGCCCATGATGTACATTCACAAACATATCATAGTCAATCACTAAACTAAGCTTGGGAAGAAGGGAGAGGGAGGAAATGGGGCAGGAATTGGGAAAGGGTTAAATGAGAGGTGTGTGCATGTATGCCTTAACAGCTTGTACCTAACAAAGATGTATGATTACAATGCACCAATAATAATAAAAAATAAAAGATCATAAATTTATTTTCACCATTCTGAAAGCCAGGAGTCTGAAGTCAGTATCACTGGGCCAAAATTAAAGTGTCAGAATAGCCTAGGGGGAGCTGGGCGTGGTGGCGCACGCTTATAATCCCAGCATTCGGGAGGCTGAGACCTGAGGATCCGGGTTCTCGGCCAGCCTCAGCTACCTAGTGAAGCACTCCGCAACTTAGTGAGACTTGGTTTCAAAATAAAGAATAAAAAATAGGGCTGGGGGTATAGCTCGGAGGTAGAATGCCCCTGAGTTCAATCCCCAGTACTGCAAAAAAAAAAAAAAAAGAATAGCCTAGGGGGAAAATCCATTCATCTTACAACTTCTGAGCTCTATCAGTATTCCTTGGCTCTTGGTCACACTGCTTGCTTCTCTTTTGTGTGTATCAACTTTTCCTCTGCCTTCCTATTATAAGCATTCTTATGATTGCATTTAATTCCCAACCAGATAATCCAGGATAATATCCCCATTTTAAGACCTTTAATTTAATCACACATGTGAAGATCCTTTTTTGCCATAGAGGATAACCTTCACAGGCTCCAGGGATAAAGAGATTGATATATTTTGGGGTGTCATTTTTTCAGGCTACTATAGAATCTTCCTGAGATTTCTATGACATTTCAAAGAGCTGAATTGCATGGATTTACCAATCATTTTTAGAATACCTATTTTAAGCCACTCACTATGCACAGGAATCATTTAGCTAAAAGAAAATATGGAACATTCAAGATACAGACTTGTTTAGAGTATAGTGTTAGGACAAATGTAATAAAAAAGAGAAAAAAGAAAAAAGGAGTGACTAATTTGAATGATGACTGTGCCCTTCCATGAAAACTGAAGGACATAGATAAGATAATTATTTATCTGATACAAATTTCCAAAACTACTCCATGGGGTAAGGGGGTTGGGTGGAGTGGAGTGGAGAAATAGCAGGCTTGCACACTTATAATATTGTGTGCCAGATTAAATGGATTTCCCAAACTCTGGTTCACTCTATTTGTCCAGCCAACCTATTTACAGAATAGATATAGTTCAATTCCTTAAAATCTGGGTGTCAGAAACAGGGGAAGTCACATCTGCTTGTGATGTGATTGTCCCAACCACCAGTATCATTGGACTGACAGCAATGTTGTGAGCTTAGTTCGAATCCAGACCCACCAGTTTTGGTGCAGATGGATATGGTCAAGAAAGCCAAGGGCAATTGAGAGAGGCCGCCTTACCTGAGACTGAAGAGGACATTCCCATCAGGGTGGACTCTCAGCATGATGTTCTCCATCGTCGTATCATGGATGAAGGATTTCTTAGAATGGACAAAGAAGATATCTGGCACCCAAATCTTTTCGATCAATCTGTGGTCGAAGGTCATGCTTTTGTTTGTTGTGCTAGGAAAGGAGAGCCTCTCATCTTTCCAGTAATGCCTGAGGTAAAAAGTCATTGTAAAGTCCTAGGCACAGAGAAAAAGAAACTGATCAAAAACAAAGGAGTAGAGTCCCGGATCATCAATTCAATACTATTAGTCCTCAATCTGATTGCCATGGGTATTAACAACTGGTAGGTGAATGGTGTAAATTGTATTCAGGTAGATTTAGGATGAAGCTAATGAGCTTAAGTTTGGGGCCTCTCCTTTGAATACACTCCAGTGAATTTTGATAATTTCTGAAGATATAGAATATTCAAGTTGGGGAAAAGAAGCCAGGTTATCAATGTAAGCATTTTGATAAATCACTTCTGAAGAGATATCAGATGAAAATGACTTAAGACTCCAATATTTTATTGTCCATTACTTGTGATTTTTCTTATTCTAAATAAATATTCACTTTTATTTATTTATTTTGGTAGTGGGGATTGAACCCAGAAGTGTTCTATCTCTGAACTAGACCCCCAACCCTATTCTGTTTATTTTGAAACAGGTTCTTACTAAGTTGCTGATGGTCTCACAAAGTTTCTGAGGATTTTGCAAAGGTGCTGAGGCTGGCCTCGAACTTGTGATCCTCCTTTCTCAGACTCCCAAATACTGATATTAAAGGCATCCTCTACCATACCTAGCAAATATTCACATTTAAAATTGTTTTTGTATTCATAATTTTGTCTTATCTTTTATTAACGCATGTCACCCAAATTTCATAAACTGGTATACATTTTAGTTATGAGTGGAAAGTAAGTTGTCAGAGGTTCTGAGACAGAGTCTGTAATCTTCCTCAGCTTGAGAGACAGAAAGAATATCATGAACTGATCCTCAGAGTCCAGTTTGCAAAAGAATCACATGTGAAGTTTGTTAAGATGGTACATTCCATAGAACCTAGTCCCCAGAGATTCTGCCTTAGAATGGCTTGGAGATTTGAATTGTTAATGTGCCCTCCAATTGTAAGAATATAAGGGTGAGAGGAAAAAAAACTAAATTAACATATTAGCAAAAAATTTAGTCAATAGTTTGAATTATGTTTGACTTTCAGATATTACAGTTAATATTTGGGTTGCTTGAACACAAACTCTTCTAGGTTTGTCCAAGTCACTGGGTGTGGACAATGACAGTGCTTTTCACTTTTCACAACTGTTTACTTCATACTATCTTTTATTGTCCAATAAAAAAATCCCATTTTATTGAGCTAATGAATTTAATAGGACTTTGGCACTTACTGTATCAACAAAGGATATGTCTCAGTAAACTACGAGTAAGCCACCAATTCATTGTGAGCCAGTTTGTTTTCCTAGGTTCTGAATAGAGGTACATTGTATTATTGCTCCAGATTAATCTAGGAGAGTTAGCCATGTGTGATTTTGGATTAGAGTGAGGGCAAATAAATAGAATGATTCAGTTGTTAACATAACACTGCCCTACAGGGAACTGTGTGGGTTCCTGCATGGGTTGCCTTAGTAAGCATTTATTTAGAATTAGGTGCTCTCTCTGATCTGAAGGTCACTGGTCAAACACTGAGCTCATGAAGCCACATAGCAGACATGGGTGCGTGTCAGTGATACATCAATGTCACTACTAGCTGGCTCTATCATGAGGGCTAGGCTATATGGCAAGCTGGCAACCAAGCAAGACAAAACTTAAAGGGACTAAAAGAGGAATTAAGGTGGGACAAAAGAAGATGAGAAATGAGAAGCAAAAAGGCTAACCCCAGGAGTTGGGGTGGGTGTCACTGATAATTAAAAGCATTTTCAAATTGGGCCTGGTGAGCCCAGTCCTGTTTTTTCTGGTACTGAGAAGCTAAGCTAACTTTACTAGGGGATAAGGAGGATGTCCTACTTTGGGGTGTTACTAAGTAGAGACAATGAAAAATTTAGGTGCAGTGCTTATCATTCAGAAATGGCTTGGAAATTGTGCCAGGAAAGAGGAAGGAAGAGTTTGTTCCTGGAGCACAATGGGTTCCAGGAAATTCCAGAAAGCTTCCTTTGGGTGGGGAAGGGTCCAAATCTTCTAGACCAGGCCTTTTTAAATAATAAGTCCTACTGGCACTATTCCCTTTGGAGAGTGGGGCAAATGAAGCAAGTTTAACTTAAAGCTTATATCTAACTGAAATATATATTGAATTAAATAATGGTAAGGACTAGACAGACCATTAGCTGAGCAGTTTCTAGACTGAAACAAGTATAATGAGTCAAAGACAATTTAGTTTATAACTTTCTAGAAGTTGTATGTGTCCTGAAGTTTTTTGTGCAGTTAGTTCTTTGGATGAATCATTATAAATAAAAATATTAATTAAGTATACACATGAAACGATTATTTGATCTTAGCAATTTGTAATTTTTCTGATCTGCTCCCTCAAGAGATCTCTACTTTGTTTGCTTTCTCTCTCTCTCTTATACTTTTATCTTTAATTGTAGTATTTGCATATTAAAAATAACATATAGAATCTAAGTCCCAAAACTTAATTCTATGAAAATAACCACATATGCTAGTTTTTATACTAGTTTTATTTCAAAAAGTATCTAAAAGCAATTACCACGAATTTCATAAGAACACGTGTGTAAAAGATTCCAGAAGAGAAAGCACTTCAAAGATTAATATACGTAAAAATGTCTATTAAAGGAGTAGATTAGATAAATAATAAGTTGTGTCTTTCAGAAAGAAAACAAATTTTTTTAAAAAAGTGATTTAACTTTTCCTTTTTTTCCAAGGAGAGGGACTCCTTGGTTTTATCGAAAGGAGAGTTCCACATGATTTCACTCTTAGACTTTAGAAAAGTAGTTCTCCTACAAGTTGAGAGTAGAATGGTGGGTACTAGAGACTCGGGAGAGTAGTGGAAGGAGGCATGAGGAAGGAGTTTCATAGGAGCAAAAAGTGCTGGTCTGGTATCACACAGTAAGGTGAATACAGATAATGGTAATGGACTGCATTTTTCAAAAACAGAAGATATTTTGAATAAATCGTCAATGCCTGTAGGTGGGGCATCCTCTCATCTGTGCTCTCTCATTGGCCTGAATCCATCTAAAGGCATTGACAATTAACTCGTTTAATACTTTAGATGTGTGTGTGTGTGTGGGGTCGAAACTAAAGTACAAATGATATGCAAAACATATTGTGTCTTACTAGATACTAGGGTACATGATAGGGCCTTTGTCAATGATACTTGTATGTGGCAGAAACAAATGGAATACATCTAAAGGGGAAGAGAGAAAGAATAGAACTGAGGAGAATGAAATAAGAAGGAAAGAGTGACTCAGGTAGAAGGTAAAAACAAGGAAAAAGAAATTGAAAATTTGAAACTACAAAGGTCTTCGGTTGGCATAGAAAAGTAAACAAAACGGGGCTAAACAAAACTTAAGACTACATTAACAAATTAGGAGAAGATAGTAGGTAAAAAGAAATATATCTGAAAATAAGTATGTAAATATTGTGCATAGAAGCTAGCCACAGTATTAACTATTCTTAGAGTAAAATCCTACAAACCCTGAACATTATTTAAATGAAAATGGCTCTTGTAATTATGTAAAATGAGGAAAGTGTTTATAAATTGGTGATAGGGGACATAAAATGGAAAATGTACGGTAGAGTATATTAAAATATACGAATGGCTAAAATGATAAAACCAGGTTAAGAGAGAGGGAAAGGTAGAAAAGACAAACTAAACAAAATGGCATAAAAGATAGGAAAAGGCTGAAAGGAAAGTCGATGGTAATAACCAGTGACCAGTTTCGAGTTTTATGCATACTGGTTAGTAAATAATAAACCCAGAAAATATAGATGTTTCATTACAAAATAAAATAATAGCAATCTCTTTTATGTTTCTGGAAGATATAAGGAAACAGACAACATTTTCTTGATTAAATTTCTAGTCCTATGAATAAAAATATCCTTTGTCTTCTGCTAATGGTTGTTTATAGATAAGCAAAATTAATATAACTGAAACTTTTGGAAGCAGTCTATGAAAGCTTGGTTCATAGACTTATGGGTATGATCTCATGGTTGTAATTTCATATTGCACATACATTTTGATTGTCCTTCCTGTAAAATTGCTCCCAGTCCATGCTATATAGCTAAATATGTCATGGTGTTCTGCAGTGACCCACTGCTGAAAAACCACCAGAGAGAAAAAAAGAGAGCAGAAAAGGAATGGGAATCATAATCAAAGGCGGAAAGAAGGGAATAGAAGAGAGTAAAGGAGAGAGTAAAGCAACCGCAATGCTATTACTAAGCAAAGTAACATATATGATGTATAGTACTACATAACTAAACATACACATATGTTTACATATATAACTATATAGTTAAAATGATTTTAAACATACATAAATAAAATGACATACATAACTATATCTAACTAAAATGATTTATTAAAATACCAGTGTTTTTGTCCCTAGTGAGTCTATCATTTCAGAAAAAGACCAATATCCCCAGGGAAGCTTACCATGTTAACCTCTGAAATGCTGTCAATGCTTTCAACCTGGACATCTATACCTACTGGCACTGGGGACCCTGCAGAAAGGACAATGGATAAAATGTTGAGAAATGCCTGACAATCATTTTGGAAAACTTCAAAACAGAGAGAGATTATTTTTCATAGATTACAAATGTATTACTTTTCAAGTTTTTTCAAGTCAAATATTCATTCATTGTGTATTGAATCAGTTATTATACATCTAATACTAATATAATCATAATAATAATCATGGCACATGTGTGAATAAATGCTATATAATTATTACTCATTTCTTTGGGAATATCTCAATATTTTTCTTCTATATGATAGAAGTGATGTCTCTAGTTTTATTTTAATTTTTTATAGCTAGTAGTGACCTGGGTGTGGTGGCGCATGCTTGTAATCCCATCAATTGGGAGACTGAGACCTGAGGATCCGGGTTCGCGGCCAGCCTCAGCTACCTAGTGAGGCACTCCACAACTTAGCAAGACCCAGTTTCAAAATAAAGAATAAAAAATAGGGCTGGGGGTGTAGCTCGGAGGTAGAATACCCCTGGGTTCAATCCCCAGTACCAAAAAAAAAAAAAGAAACACTGTTTTGAAAATATACCTAAGGGTATGTAGAATGTATTTTATGTGGTAATGGTCATATCTTACAGTCAGGGAAGTTACAGAATACTTGACTCTGGGCAATGTTGAAATATTTTCTCTCTTGTCAACAAACAAACAAATAAAAAAGGCAGATAAACAAAAACAAAAACAAAACAGAGCACAGCCTTTTTCACTTGTGCAGTGAAACTGTGTGATTAGATGCACACAGGTGATACTGTAGTGCTACACACAGATGCCACAGATTCTGAAGTGTCCCTTCACAAGTCATCAGCAACAACAGAGAAGGAGACATCCTCAGAAGTGCCTTTGTTGAGAATATGCTGCCAGCTAGAATTGAGCAATTTCAAATAGAGAACTGTTGAGACTTGTTTGTGGTTGGGCCCCCTCGCCCTACCAGGTTCATGATATCCAGAAATCCTGAATATCATCACAAGAATCCAAACTAGACTGAGGCTATGATAGTTCCCGTTTCCTCCTAATAAATGACTTCACTACTTCATGTCTGAGGGAAAAATGGTATTAATAGCTTCATCATTTAGTTTTGAGTATGAAATTTAAAGCATACATGTGCAGACAGAATTTACATATTTATACATATACTCTTCATATATTTTGCTTCTATGATAAAACAAAATGAGACACTCTCAACTAAACCTTATTGCCTGTATAGTCATGAGTTAAAAAACACTGTCAACTATTGATTAAAAAATATAAATCCTGTGTAGATGAATCCTGCCAGTTGTTTTGGTCAAGATTCTGGGATTTGGAGGAGACAAGCCTGAAAAGCTTCTTTACTAGGTTAAGTAATGCCTGGATGTGCTACATGTGACATACATGTGCTTATAATTCAGTGGCCTTTTAAATGCACACTATAGTGTCAAACAGGCTATGCCTTGGCAGTCTGTGACTCCCTCATTATTAGCTGATGTTATGTATATTTTGCAAACACAGATTCCCTTTTTCAGCCCATTCCCTCAATATCATTCCTTACTTAAAAGGCTTCTCGCTAGCCAGGCCCTGATCTGTCATGCAAACACATCCTGCCTGACATCTTCACCACCAACCCATTCCTTCTATATTAGATCAATTCCTATAACACTAATGAGGATTCTATAAATAACATTGTTAACTGATAGCAATGATTAAGTATTAATTCGAGAGCAGCTTAGTAATACTGTTTAGTGATTTTTTTTTTCTTGAATCAGTAACCAAAATGAAGAATCATGAAAATATCTTGCCCATGGCCCTACCTGGCACTTCATGGTGAGTAAATCTCCCACTAATTCTAATATTCCAAGGGAATGAAAAATTTGGAATGGTCTTGGTGGGGTGACAACACATCTGGGTCTAAAGCTCTAGCATTAGAGCCATATGGACTAGAGTTTGTATCTCATTCATTCCACGTTCCACCACTATCAAGTGAGGCAGGGTAACTTGAACTTGGTTTCCTCATCTGTAGAATCTGAGTGTAATACTCACTATAGAGACTCATTTGAGGACTGGAAATAATACAATTACTGAACTTAATTGCACTTAGCAAATGGCATAAAACTGATGATATTAGGATTGTAATTAAGCAAAATTGCAAATCTGTCTCTTAGGAACACAGGTCAGTCTATTTTTCACACGCAAAAATAGGAAAGATAAAATAAAAAGAGAACGAGAAAAAGAAGCCAGGCGCATACTTGTAATCCTAGTAGTTGGGAGGCTGAGATAGGAGGATTACAGGTTTGAGGCCAGCAGCATGCAGTAACTTAGCAAGACCCTCTTTTTTCACCTTTATTTTTGTTTTTGTTTTTTGTATTGGGGATTGTACCCAAAGACATTCTACCTCAAAGTCATACCTCCAGTTCTATTTTATTTCCAAATAGGGTCTCATTAAGTTGCTGAGGCTGACCTCAAGCCTGAGATCTTTCTGTCTCAGCTTCTCAAGTACTGGGATTTTAGACATGCACCACCACGCCCCTTTCAAAATAAAAATAAAACAGGGCTGGGGGTGTAGCTCAGAGGTAGAAAACTCTGGGGTTTGATCCTCAGTAAAACACACACACACACACACACACACACACACACACACACACACACAGAAAGAGAGAGATGAGAGAGAGAGAGAGCGAGAGAGAGAGAAAGACAGACACCCCGACCCTATAATGCTTCTTATCACATGTTTTCTGACAAAACCAGAGGATCAACATGGACTAAGAATCTTGTGGTTCTTAAGTACAGGTGGTTCTCTGTATCCATGAGTTCCTTATCTATGGAGTCAATCAAGTGTGGGTTAAAACTATTGGAAACTATTTGCATTTGTGTTGGACATGTACAGATTTTTTGTTGTTGTTATTCTATATTACCTAAATAATATAATATAACAACTATTCATGGAGCCTTACATTGCATGAGGTATTATAAGGAATCAAGAGTTGATATAAAGCCTATGGGAGGATTTGGGTAGATAATAGGAAAGTACTACACCATTTTACATAAGGTACTTGAGCATTCACAAATTTTGGTATCTGCAGGAGTGTGGGTTGGGGTCCTGAAATCGATCCCAGACAGCTGTAGTCTAATTACTGGTGGCTATCTCTGCAAACCAGGGGTGTGTGGAGGGGCCTACCAAATAAAGCCATCCTTCAAGGACATAGGCATGCCTCTGTTTGAAAGCTTGTTTGAAAGCGGAGTTAAGACATGGATTGCCCTTTAGGAATGAATTCCTGAAATATCTTAGATCTCTTCTTTCCTCCATTTAGGTTCATACTGTTTGTATGGGGAAGTCACCTTCAATTTCCAAGGAAAGTGTGTGCTCTTGGGTGCCATCTGCCCTCCCTTTCATCTCCTTTGAGCTCCATGTCCAAGAGCACTTCACTTCTAGGTCTAAGAATCCTGCTCTGGTCTTCTTTTTTATTATTTTTATTGGTGCATTGCAATCATACATCATGATGTAGTTCAGAGCAAAAGAGACATACATGCACACAGCACTTGATGAGCTTCTCCCTGTTTCCCTTCCCACTTCCTCCTCTTCCCTGTGCATGATATTGAGATTGGTATTGATAATTTTATATATGCACATCACGTACATTGAAGGGTTTTATTCATCAGATCTCCCTCCCCCCATCTGTCTCCCTTGCATAAGCCCCCTTCACTAGGTTCTCTTCCTTTGTCTGGAGTACCTTTTGTATCCCAATTCCTTCCTAGCTTCCACATATGAGGGAAAACATCTGACCCTTCATTTTTTGTGACTGACTAATCTCACTTAGCATAATATTATCTAGCTCCATTCAGTTTCCTGCAAATTTTGTTCTTCTTTATGGATGAGTAGAATTCCTTTGTATGTATACCCTATATTTGCATAATCCATTCATCTGTTGATGTACACCTATGCTATTATGAATTTTGCTGCTATAAGCATAGATATGCATTTGTTAATATAATTGTCTGATTTCAATCCCTTTGGGAAGATACCCAGGCGTGTATAGCTGGGTCATATGGTGGTTCCATTTCCATTCTGTTGAGGATCCTCCACACTGATTGCCAGAGTGGCTGCGCTAATTTGCAATCCCATCAACACTGTATCAAAGTTCCTATTTCCCCACATCCTCACCAGCATTTATTTTTGTTTGTATTTTTAATGATTGCCATTCTAATTTGTGTTAGGTGAAATCTCAGTATAGTTTTGATTTGTATTTCTCTGATTGCTAATGATATTGAACATTTTTTCATACATTTATTGGCTATTTGTATTTCTTCTTCTGTGAAGTGTCTATTTAGTTCACTTGCCCATTTCCCGATATTTTTGGTGTAAACTTTTTAAAGCCTTTTGTATACTCTAGATATTAGTCCTTTATTGGAGAAGTAGCTGGCAAAGATCTCCCATTCTGTAAGCTCTTTTAAGGTTCTTGATGGTTTCCTTTGCTGCACAGAAGCTTTTTAATGTAATACCATTTATTAATCCTCATTTTAATTTCTTGTGCCTTGGCGGTCTTATTGAGGAAGTTTCTACCAGTACCTATATGTTGGAGTGTTGTCCTATGCCCTCTTCTAGTAATCTAGTAATTGTAAAGTTTAACTTCTAGGCCTTTGATCCATATCAAGTTGACTCTTGTACAGGGTGAGAAGATGAGGTTCCTGAAATCTCTCAGATCTCTTTTTTCCTCCATCCAGATCCATACTTTTCATATGGGGAAAGGCTCTTCCATTTCCAAGGAAAGTGTGTGCCTCTGGCTTCTGTCTGTCCCCACTTCCATCTCCTTTGTGCTCCATGTCCAAGAGCACCTCACTTCTGTTTCTAAGAATTGTTCCCTGGCATTCATGAGGGAAAAGTGGAGGGTGAGGGATTGTGAAGAAAAGATGCAGAACCATAGAATTTAGGATCTGTACAATAGCTCCAAGTATCATTCTCTGTGTCCAAGGAGGAGCTAGGACACAGAGAGAAAGTGGCAATAAAGCAGATATGTTAAAATCAAGAAATTTGTAGCCATATAATCCTGAGTTAGAGCAAAACTTTTATAAATCACTTAACTCCTCATATCTTAGTTTGATAATCTATAAAATAGGGGAAATATTTATCTTATATAACTTACTATTGGGAGACTACATGAAAGAATGTCTTTTAAGTTCTTAGCCTAACCCCATTCAAATGTCTTAACAACCAGTGTCACTATCTAAAGGTAACTGCATACATAAATTTATAAATATTTATTAATTCTGTATATATAATATTTTAAATATAGTAAAATTAAATAAATGTTAAACTTTCTGATTATGGTATTAATTGCCTAGGATCACTAACTAGGTAGTAGCACACACATTTGTAAATCTATTTATATTTATATACATAAAAACATAGCACCAATCTGTTTTTTTCTTTTTGTGGTACTGGGGATTGAACTCAGGGGCACTCTACCTTTGAGCTATACCCCTAGCCCTATTTTTTATTCTTTATTTTGAAATAAATAATATAAAGAAATAAAGCTCACTAAGTTGCGGAGTGCCTCACTAGGTAGCTGAGGCTGGCCGCGAACCCGGATCCTCCGGTCTCAGCCTCCCAAATGCTGGGATTACAAGCGTGCGCCACCACACCTGGCTCAATCTGTTTTTTAAGGCAGGTCAGAATAATGAGGTTTAAATAAAAGTTATGTTTTCTCTTAGATGTGGAAGCTAGGGAGAAATTGGGATATAAGAGGGACCCCAGATAAAGGAAGAGAAAACCTAGTGGAATGGTAGAGAGGATCTAGAGGAGGGACTGCAGAGGGGGGTAGACTTGATGAAGAAAACACTTCAATTGCCAGTATGTACACACATGAAATTTTCAATACTAAGCTGAATATAATCTACAGGGAATGGAAAGGAGTGTGAAGGGAGCCAGGGGTAAAGTGCTGTGTGCATGTATGTCCGTATCACTCTGAAATTCATTATACTGTGTAACTGTAACGCACCAATAAAAGTATATTTTTAAAAGGTTACACATCTTACTTGGATAGTGCCTTTAAAATACTTTTCTAATGCATCATCTCCAGTCATTATTGCAGCCCCTTTGATAGCCATGTAGAGCCGGTATTAGCTCCACCTGACATATGAGGGAACTTACACTTGGGGAAGACTCGGCAACACTTGCCTGGAATCCAAGGCTAGACTCTCAGTCCTCTTATTTGACAAACACAGACTGTACACCCAGCTTTTATTTTATTTTATTTTATTTTTTTTGCGGTACTGGGGATTGAACTCAGGGGCATTCTACCTCTGAGCTACACCCCCAGCCCTATTTTTTATTCTTTATTTTGAAACCGAGTCTCACTAAGTTGCAGAGTGCCTCACTAGGTAGCTGAGGCTGGCCGCGAACCCGGATCCTCCGGTCTCAGCCTCCCGAATGCTGGGATTACAAGCGTGCGCC
>PVLC010010316.1:25091-50885 GCA_004027655.1 Graphiurus murinus | reverse complement strand
GAGGAGGAGGAGGAGGAGGAGGAGGAGGGGGAGGGGGAGGAGGAGGAGGAGGAAAGGGGGCGAGCCTTTCTCATTTTATTTTCTATGTAGTGTCATAAAGACCCTAGAATCACTGGGAGGTGCTTCCTGAGTCAGTCATCAGGTTCCAACATTGACTGTGATTCCCGACAAAAAGAACCATCTCCCCAACACACGCAAATCCACCGGCGAGGCAGGGTATCCACAGATGAGGCCAATTAAGGCTGCCCGCCCGGTACTGAGCAGGAGAATGGAGTGCATGATTCCTGAGACCGTGGAGTGTGAGCCCCTCGGTGGTGGATCAGCTTCTGGACAAACAGTACAAACTCTCATAACTCCCAGCTAAGCGTTTCTCAACAGAACGTCACAGGCCTACGCATCAGCTGCTACCTGAGGGATTAGCTTTGAACACAGAGCAGAGCCGTCCCGTCCAATACTAGTTCCAGAGATGGACTTTGGGGATTTATAGTGGCAGTTTCTTAAATTTTAAAAGAAAGCACAAGTTTTCTGTAGCCAAGTCCTTTTTATGTTTTCTTGTTACCGAATGCTCCTTTGAAACCAAAGGTATTGATATATTCTACCCTGCAGGGAAATCAATAAAAACTTTAATCACAAAATTAAATAAAAACCAAAGCTACTGACATTACACCATAACACTCGCTGGAGCAACAACTTTGAGTTTTATGGTTCTCCTGCGGCTGCCCTTATTATTTGTAGGAAAATCAATATCATTTTTAGAGTAATTTGGGATGCATCTTGTCGTCATAAAAAACAAGTTCCCAGCGGACTTGACAAAAAAAAAAAAAAAGGGAAGGAGGAGGCATTGAAATGTTGACCCACCCACAAAGTGATTATTTCTTGACACCAGGAAACAAAATAAAACCAAGTAGGGCGGCCCCAGATGACACTCCAGCCACTGCCTCAAAGCACATCGTCATAGTGACGTCTGATAGCAAAAGGTCCTATTTCACATTTGAGGGGGAAAAAAGCTTTTTGAAGGTGCAGGATTATGGACCTGGATGTAACCTTAAGAGGCATTAAGTCTAAGCATTCTAACTTCTTTGCAAAATCGTAAGAGACATTAAGTACAAAATTTCCAATTTCTTTGTAATAGAGGTAGGCCTCTGTAACATTCCTGGAGGAAGCAACTCCTCTTACTGGTCCTGTTTCCCATCACGTTTCTGAATATGTGTTGCCACGTGAACAGGAGCAGCCTTCTGTCCCCATGCTTTCTGGGTCTCCTGAGTCACGAGCTGAGAGGCCGACGTCCTCTCCTGTGGAGGGTCGGTGTGGTAAGCCACCCACTGCAAGTTGAACCCTGTTAGCCTGGACCGTCGAGGGCTTCCGAGACAGTGCAGTGGTAATGTATTTGCAATGAACCCGTAGAGAGACTTGAGCTACTGCACAGGTTTATTGGAGTCTTAACGATATGCTCTGGTCCCCAGCGCCTTCGAGTTAGATCTTTAAAATGGCTTTTTGTTTTGTTTTGTTTTGTTTTTCAGGGCTCAAGGGCATTTGCTCAGAATAGAAAGCAGAAGCAGAGAATAGGGCTGAAGATCATGGGGCAGGAACCAGCAGGATTAGGAATGGAGGTTTTGAAAGTCCAGGAAATGAAACCAGAAGATTTCGCAAGAGGGAGGCCAATAATAAACCGAGCCAAGGTCAGTGTTCCTGGCCCCGCCTGGGATTATCAACCTTGAATCAAAGGAGCAGGGCTTAGATTCCAGATATGAGCATAAAATGTAGTTCCCAGGGTGAGAGTTTAAAGCCACCACTGGACACCCTGTCCTCGGGACACAGAAGAGGTTGTCCCACAAGATGGCAGCCAAAGAGGTGCTCAAGGTCTCCCTCCACTGTGACAAGGACAGCTGTCATCAGAGAGACAGCTCGCTCACTTGGGCTCTATGGTGGCCTGTGGCAGAGAGATGGCATGAAACATGCCTTTCTTTGATAGTTAAAAATGAGGAAATCAGCTGGGCATGGGGACTTGCACCTGTAATCCCAGTACTTGGGAGGCTGAGGCAGGAGGATTGCAGGTTTGCAACCAGCCTCAGCAACTTAGTGAGGTCCTCTGCGACTTAATGAGACCCTGCTTCAAAATAAAATAATAAAATCCGGCTGGGGGTGATGAGGTAGCCTAGGAAGCAGAAAGTTAGGTAGAAGGATGGTATCGGGAGAATTCAGGAAAATATAGTTTTAATATAGCTTTTTAAAAAAATCTGGAGAGTTTTAAGCCAACTCCACCCCTTGGAAGTTTTTTCCTTAGGAAGCCTGCCTCGCCTGAGGCCCACGCCCTAATCTCCGGAAGTCCTGCCCACCACCTGCAACTTCCGGGCCCTATCTGACCACCTATTCGCCCACCTGAATCTGAGGAAGAGGAGGAGTGAAACCCTTAAAAGTCGAGTCGCAAGACACCGACTTCCTCTTCTCTTCTTCTTCCCTCGACTCACGGAGGAGCGCGGCGTGCCTTCTCCTCCATGCCTTACCCCCTTCCCGCTTCCCGCTCCATGCCTTCCCTTCCCCTTTCTCCCAGTTTCCCCTTAAGTTCTTAAAATAAATCCTGCCAGATGTCTCCGACTGGTATGTGTTGAAATTCTTTTCTTCACGATACCAAGAACCTGGATTTTGGGGGACCCGATGTACCCCATAACAGGGGTGTGATTTGTATGCCCCTGGATTCCATCCCCAGTACCACAAAGGAGGAGGAAGGAGAAGGAGAAGGAGGAGGAGAAAGAGGAGGAGGAGGAGGAGGAAGGGGAAGAAGGAGGAGGAGGGAGAAGAAGGAGGAGGAGGAGGGAAAGGAGAAGGAGGAGGGAGAAGGAGGAGGAGGAGAAGGAAGAAAAGGAGAAGGAGAAGGAAGGAGGAGGAGGAGGAGGAGGAGGAGGAGGAGGAGGAGGAAGAGGAGGAGGAAGAGACGAAGAAATCATCGAGGGGTCAATTTGACTCCTACAGCCTTTGGACACTAGCAAATCTGTTCTCATGCTCTTCTCTATTTGAGCACCTGAGATCTCTTCAGGATAAGTTTGTAAAGAGAGTGTGTTCTGGAAGTTTCTTCACGTTCCACCAACACTGGCCGTAGCATCCCACACGCACAGTCCACACCTCCTTCGTCTTTGTGATCAGCATGCTCTGGCAGCCCACCCAGGCCCTCTCTTCCCCAGTCCTTAGCCCCTCCCCAGCCAGACGCTGCTTTCAAACGCTGAGTGGGAACAAGCTACAACCACAAGATAATTCTCTATACCTATCTCTATCACTGAGCTCAACAAACTGTTCTAAAGGTTGTGGCAATGAACTTTCCAATGCTTGACCACTTCGGACATAAAGAATGGCAGTCTTGTATGATGTGAACAAATAATTATCTGCTTCTAAGACTACATCCTTTGCTAGATCATGAGAAAGACTTGTGTTTGTTTTCTATTTCATAATCATATAGATTTTGGTACTGGAGATAAAACCCAGGGGTATTCTACCTCTGAGTTATACCCCAGACCTTTTTATTTTTTACTTTGAAACAGGGTCTCACTAGGTTGCTGAGGAGCTCGTTAAGTTGCTAAGGCTGACCTTGAGCCTGAGCTCCTCCTGTCTCAGCCTCTCAGGTACCGGGATTACAGATGTGGGCGCCAAGCCCAGCTGTACAGTCACATCTCGGCACATCCTTGGTTCTCAGTCAATTACTGACGGATGAGTTAATGAATGAGTGAATGAATGGAGAGCCTGGGCTTCAGGACAGAGCCATCTTTTGGGGAAGGCTGCAAAAATACACAAGTGATGGGACTTAGAAACAGCCTGGCCAGCTGACAGAACTCTTAACATTTCTCTGGATAATCTACTTCCACTGTAAAACATGACCGCACTGAACATGCTATTTTATGCCCCAGCTGAGTGATCTCCCCCGGGGAGCGTATCCTCCAGGACCTCCCAGGCGGGAGGGAGCCAGCCCTCCGGTCCTGCTCCTTTCCCTGGCATTTACACGAGGTCTGTCCTCAGTGGAGGCTAGGACGCTTGGACTGAAGGCCCAGGGCAAAAGCCTTTCCTCCTGGCCCCACACAGGGCCGTGGTTCCTCGGAGACACTGACCCAGGCAAGGTGCAGGCTGCAGGGCTTGGTCTTGGATTCCTAGCAGTCCTTGAAGTGACCACACACAACCCTGGGAGCCTCCTCTGACCAGGCATCCTGAGGAGGCTTCTCAAGCGAGAGCTGGAGAACTTTCAGAGGAAACTTCCAGAGATGTCTTTGTGTCGAGGTATTTTCTTCACGATAACATTCAGACTTTTCCAGAATTACATGAAGGGACTCTTCTAATGGAACACGTAATACTCTCTAGTGCAGAATTGTACCTCAGGATGATCAGAGACAAAACCCTACAATTAAGACCAGCGATCCTTCCTCAGGGCAGAGATGGAAGAGGAAGGGAAGTCCTCTAAAATCACTCAAACATTGTTTTAGCTAAAAACGATGTTCCGTTTAACATATATGTGTATACGTTATATATGTTAAATATGTCAAATATAAACATATATACATATACATACATATATATGAATGTATATATACGTATATATGTATGTATGTATATATACATAAGCATTTATATTTACTAGTAAATACTTATAAGTATATTTGCTTATAAATACTTGTATATGCTTGTAAATAAGTATGTATTTAATACATATGTATATGTGTATATATGTACATATTTATATATATATATATATGTTTTTGTACAAGCACTCTCTCAATGAGCTACACCCCCAGCCCCTTAAAATATACATATTGGGTACTGAGGTACAGCTCGGTGGTAGAGCGTGTACTTAGCATGTGGAAGGTCCATTACCACACTAGATAGCTACTCTAACAGCCCTTCAATGAGTCGGAGGCAAACTTTGTGCATTTGCTTTTCCTTCCCGTTGTCGATATTTTTAAATTTCTTTTTAGTAGGTTGGGGTGAGAGGATTGGAAACCCCTGGCAGTTTTGGAAAACTAAGCGCAGCTCCTGACCTTTGCCCTTGGCTGCCGGCCCTCCAGTCTGCGGGGCGAGGGTCCTGCTCCTCACAGGATTGGCTGTAGGTCCTTTCCAAGTCCCAGGGCCAAGGCCGGCCCTCGGGGTGCCCGAGGGAGCGGAGAGACGTGGGGAAGCTGCTCAGGCATGCTCCTGAGGCGCACAGGCGCACGGGCGCAGCCGGAACGGCCCTCCTCGCAGTGCTTTGGCTCAGGATGCCGAAGAGAGGAGCAATGGTGGCGACAGAGCCCGCGTGTCGGTGTGGGCCTGCCTCACCCACTCGACACACTCGTCATCAGCCCTTCCCCTAGGAACCGCGTGTCAGCTCAGCGGTTTATCAGTGCTCAGCGGTATCAGGGGGTTGAGTCATAAACCGTGAAGCTCGCTTTCAAGCTTCAAGTAAGCAGCGAAAGGCCGAGTTCTGCTTCGGGACAAGGGTGTCCTGTTCTTCTCTGCCCCTGGGCTTGCCTGGTGCCGGGGAGGGAGAGTAACAGATGGCAGGATGGGCTTGGAGGTGCGGCATAAGTCTTGTCGTGTTGTGGCTATGTTTGGGTTTAGACAGGGTTGTTCAAGCTCTCAGTCCTGGTTTCTTAGACTTTATCAGCCTGGAGAGCAGCTGGGGCCTGGCTAATGATCGCAGCGGTGCTGAAGCCCCAGTCCCTTTGGTTATCGCATCCTGAGTCCCTCTTCCTGATGGGTCACTGGTCTGTTCTATTCTTCTGAGTTTCTGCTCCTACATCGCTGCTCAAACCCGGATGGCTTATGCTCTTGCTGAGCCCAACACTCAGCGCTGGTTCTGAGGACAGAAAGACTGACGTCATGTGGTCCCCCCAACCCTACGCTGCCGTCTTGACAAGGAACGCTCCTGCCTCAGCTCTCTCCCACCACTCAACAAGTACTTGGCTTACTAGGGACAATATAATCCACCCCTCCCCCCACGCCTATGCAGCTGGGGCATTTTGTTGTTTTCTTTTCTCAAGCCTCGTAAGAGTCTTCACTGAGTGTCCTAGGGGCTCGATCAGCAGGCTCAAAATTCCTTCTACCAAGGAATTGATGGGAACCTGGGGTTTTCATGCTAAAACTGTCTGTCCTGTCTGCACGGCTCTCTAAGAAGGTCACCTTGCCCTAAACACACCTCTAACTCAACCCTCCACTCAAAGCCATCGAGATCCCCAAGCATCTCATAGAAACCTTCTGAGCGGCAGGAACCCAGCCATTTTGTTTATTTTCTCTTTTATAGAAAAGGAAATGGAAGAGAAAAGCTGTAATTATCCAAAGAGTGAACGATTTGTAAGGATTGGCCAGTCACGAAAATGGCCCGGTAAGTCATCTGTCATTTCCTTGCCACTCAACTACCTTAAAGGATGAAAGACGCTTCCGAGATGGCCCAATCGTGCCTGTGGTGGAGGAAAGCCAGCGTTTCAGTTAAAGAAGTTCTAACCCTTTTTTTTTTTCTTTAAGTTGACAAGATGACAGGCCAATGGGCAGTTATGTTTTAAAATATCTACTTGGGTGTATTTTCCTATGGGTTTAGTAGACACATCACCTCAAGCTAAAGTAACATTAAAAAGTAAAGCTTTGGACAATGTGCGAATGTTCGGTAAGTCACATAAATGCATAGGCTTTTATATATATATATATGTATATATATATATATATATATATATATATATATATACATATATATATATATCTGACTTCTCAGCATGTACGACGTTATAGTGGCCAGACTATATTTTAAAGTATGAAATACTTTCTACCAGAAATGCTTGACTGGCCTTGAATTTTGCTTTTGGAAACCTTCCTTTCAGAAGTTGGGAGATGAGCGTAGACGGGAAGACTACAGTTGAGCGTGGGTGATAAAGAATTCCCCAAGAGAGCACGCACGTGTTTAAAGGCAAGTGCTTGGGATTTTAAAGGGCTTAGCAGAAACTAGGAGAAGCCACTGGCATGAAGTAAGCAAGGTTGGAAATTATCCCCATAGCTGGGCATGGCAATACAGGTTGGTAATCCCGGAACTGGGAGGCTGAGACTGGAGGATCACAGCCTCAGCAATTTAGCAAGACACTCAGTAACTTAGCAAGACCCTGTTTCAAAATAACACATAAAAAGGGCTGGGGGTGTGCCCTTGGGTTCAATCCCCAGGACAAAGAGAAAGAAAGAGAGAGAGAAAAAGAAAGAAATTATCCCCAGAGCCAATTTGCTCGGGATAATAAAGCCAGTCTGTCATGCTGGAAACAAGGCTGACCTTTAACACAATTATGAATTAGTCTTCCTGTCTACTCCCTTTCTCCTTCTTCCCCGTCTCGCTGTAAAAGTCTCCATTCTCCCCAGCCAGCTCTGGATACTATTAAGATTTACGTCTGCTCTCCCTCAACATTTGGACGGAGAGCTTGGAGGGTCAGAGCCTGTCTCCCGGCCGTACCTCTCCACTCTGAGCACAGGGCCGTCCTGGTGTCAGGGAACCTGTGGAAGTTCCCGGCTTGTCCTCCTCAGAGCAGACACTGTCATTTAAGCAGAGGCTCCTCCAAAGAGCTGTTGGCCTTCCTCCCGACACGTCCAACTGCGGACACCTTAACTGTTGGAGACATGCGCCTGCAAGGTGGGTCCCTTTTAATGACATCATATAAGTGACTTTGTCTTCTTTGTGTGACCTGCTCTTAACACTCTGAAGGGGTCTCTGCGAATCCCCAAGACAGCAGAGGTCATCGCTAAGAGCTGGTCTTGGTCCAAGAGCAAGCAGAAACCCTCTCACTAGACTGATGAGGGGCGGGTGGCAGAATGTGTTCCTATTTTCAAATGTATACAATTTATAGTTCTGGATTTTTTTAAAGTCTAACAGAGGTCCTCCAGGAGCTTGCTTTAATGAACAAATAAGAATGATTTGTAACTCAGGCATTAATTGCTTATATGTAAATAGCTGCTTCTGAATGCTTACGGGTCTGTTTGAAACCAGTTTGTTCTCTTTAAACCTTGGCCTACAATTTAATTTGCATTCACAATTTACTCCCAAACCCCTTATTTCATAGCTAACACAAAGGTAAATTTAAGCTAACCAATCTGTCCTTGGGATCCAAATTTGTGTGTGTGTGTGTGTGTGTGTGTGTGTGTGTGTGTGTGAGAGAGAGAGAGAGAGAGAGAGAGAGAGAGAGAGAGAGAGAGAGAGAGAGAGAGAACCCGAATTCCTGGTTTTAAATCCTGGAGTATCTGAAGTTCTGTTACAACTGGTTCTCAGTTTTAAGGCACATTTAAAATATGCAGCTTGCTGTCCTTGCTTCGTGATGCTAATTTTAGCCAAGGCTGTAGTGATAAAAATCTACATAAATAAATGCATAAATAAATAAAATCTACAAGGCTTCCTGGAATTACCACTTTTCTGAAACAATAGTTTCCAGAAATGATTCTAATTAGTGAGTGTTCCTTTGGCTCTGGCGAAGGGTTTTATATATGTTTCCCATTTGCTGTGACTTGTTCGCAACGCACATCCACTTTCAGAAATACACACATGCACATATGTGTGTGTGTGTGTTTTGTTAGTTTGTTGGCTTCGGTATTTGCTATCCACATTTCAAATTATCCCAAAACTCAACATTAAATATGGATTCAGTGAGGTCCTGCTGACACTCTAAGCATATATCATGGCGGAAATAATCCAGAGCTTTCTTTAAGAGATCTGCTTGCTGATAAATCTGTAATCCTTTTTATAACATTTCTGCACATTGAAAAATAGGGAGGCAGGATACCAGAAATGCTCGTAATGGAAATCCCAGTGGCAACGAGGGGATATTTTGCAGGTGGCCTCCTTCAGTCTTGGGAAAAAGTTGACTTTTCATGTGACTCTTCCGAACAGCTGGAGAAACCCAACTCCGTTGTCAACCAGATCCAGCAAGTGGCGTCCGCAGGAACATCTGGCTGGCCCCACCCGGAGCAGCACCTCTCTCACCCTTGCCGCTTCCCTGCACGTGTTCGCTCTTCAGGAAGTATTCCATTTATTCTATCATCTGCAAAACAAGATGGCCCCTGGAGCATACAGGAGAGTTGGACTTCTCCTTTGAATTTGCCTGGGGTTAGTGAGCAACCAGGCAGGAGAAAACATTCTCACCCTGACCGAGTGATTAACAGCCTCTCTCTCTCTGTCTCTCTCTCTCTGTCTCTGTCTCTCTCTCTCTATCTCTGTCTCTCTCTGTCTCTCTGTCTCTCTCTCTCTCTCTCTCCCTGTCTCTATCTCTGTCTTTCTGTCTGTCTCTCCTCTCTCTATCTCTGGAGTTATAGTTTTTATTAAGTCTCCTATGAACAAAGATTAAGCCATGAACTTGTAGCCATTTTCTTTTACAGGGCGAGGGGATGACAGTATCATATCAATTAAGGTTGGCATGTTATCCAACACATGAAAAAGGAAACCCAGTGCCTTTCTGTGTCACCACCTCAGGGACGCGCTCCGGCTGTCAGTCACCAGGAAGCGCTGGCTGAGCTGCAGGCTCACCAAAGGGCCCCATACCTGTGACTTCCTACTGCGGGGTCTCTTCCCACACTGAAGCTGGGCCACCCCGGGAGCATGCGCAAAGGCTGGGCTCAGGACTTGGACGCTCTGTAAAGATGGAAATTCATGTTTGCTTTGGAGGAACGCATGCAAAACGCTGGCGCATCATGGAAGCGTTTTTCTTTTGTTTTGTAACTTGCTTGAATCCCATCTAACTGGGCTCGAATCCACGTCAGAACAGGCGCTCTCTCATGGCTTCTAGCATTTCCTGTCTCGGGCCAGGCTGCAGCCAGCCGGACAAAGCTCCTCGTGGTATTTTATCCTTTTTGGACGTAGTTTCTCTATAAAACTGGGAACAACCCGAGGTAGGGAAAAACAGAAAAGAAAAAGTAGGAGAGAAAGACTGGCTTGGCCTCTCAATCCCCGCTAAAAGAATATGAAAATCCAGTATTGTTTACTTTAGTGGCAGGTCAGTAGGAGAGGAAAAAACTCTGTATTAAAAGCCAGAGGCCCGCTGGGCACTGTGAGCCACGCCTATAATCCCAGTCCTTGGGAGGCTGAGACAGGAGGATTACAGGTTCAAGACCAGCCTCAGCAACTTAGGGAGAGTCTCAGCAATTTAGTGAGATCTTGTTTCAAAATAAAAAGGTCTAGAGGTACAGCTTGAAGGTAGACCATCCCTGGGTACAATCCCCAGTATCAAAAACAAACAAACAAAAAATAGCCAGAAAGTTGAACCTCTGTCCTTTTTCTCCTGCTACTGAAGGTTAAATTTGCAAAGATGTGTTGACTTGTCTTTAAAAGAGACCGGACTATTTCTAAGCCACTTTCCAGTTTTTACAGAATGTACTCCAGGGCCTGTCCATTTCACTGTGGAAATGCTTGAAGACTGGAAAGATTGTTTTTCTGACTTGGTTCCTGACCCTAAGTCAGAGCACTTACCACCCACGGAGGCTCGGTGATTAAACACTTTCACTTTAACACCGATATTAATATTTTAAGCAGGTACCAGGGGAGATTAGTTACAAACATAATATCTCCAGTTGACAGTTTTGCTGATCCAAGAAAATATGGGACTTTTGTCCTCTTAATAATGGGTGAATCTAATGCCATTTTCCCCTTTCAAATCTTCTTCCTTAGGCAAAAAAAAAAGGGAAAAATATTTCTGCATGCCCCTTCCCAGCCTCGCCCGGGGCGTCCCTGCTCTACCTTTCTGGTTCAGCCCTGGGTGGCTCAAAGGGGGCTGTCTTCACCTGGAAGACAGCGGGCTGATGTCTTTGGGGATTCACAGAGCCATGGCCTTGACCTTCATACCCTACTGATCTAATCACAATGCTCTAATTGCCTGCCTTTCCTGAAACAAGTGATACATTTTCCTGCCTCTGTCTTTGTCCACAGTCTATCTCTACCCAAAATATCTCCACTATTACATTGAAATGATTATTTTAGTTTATTTCTTCTAATGCAATAAAATTCTCCAAAAGCAGGAGTTCTGCATGGAACCTCACAACACAGGTAAATGAGTTTCAGGAATGCACAATGTCTTCTTGGCCTATTATATTCAGTGTACATTGTCCAGAAATGCAACTAAAGGAGAGAGAGGGAGATTAAACATTATAGTTTACATTTCAACGGGGTGGGAGTATGTTTCAGTGGTAGAGCATGTGTGAGGCTCTGCGTTTAATCCCCTCTCAAATTTTAAGTTAAAATACAATTTAAAATGCCTTAAAATCCTCTCTCAAATTTTAAGTTAACATACAATTTAAAATGCCTTGTGGAGATCTAATATAACATTTTTTGCAGGTACTGGGGATGGAACCCAGAGGCATTCTACCTCTGAGGTATATCCCTAGCCCTTTTATTCCTTTTTGCTTTGAAAGAGAGTCTCACTAGGTTGCTGAGAGTCTATCTAAGTTGCTGAGGCTGGTCTCGAACCTATGATTCTCCAGTCTCAGCCTCCCAAGTACGGGGATAAATTTTAACCTGTCATCTTTTGCTTCTGACATACCATCCCAACTCGGTCCAGGAAATCTTCCTTTATGGTCCTTCAGGCTTTTATGGGACTGGCTGGTCAGGCTTAGTATCATATTTTCTATTTCCATTTTCCTGCAAAAGCCATGATTTTGTTCTTCTTTATGGCTGAGTAAGATTCCAGTGTGTGTATAGACCTCATTTTCTTCATTTGTTGATGGACGAGGACACTCACGTTGGCTTCATAATTTGGCCATTGTGATTGTGCCGCTCTAAACATGACCAGGCACGGGTCACTATGGCACCCTGACTTTACTTCTCTTGGAATGGTATAGACTAGACACAATGGTATGTCTAGTCTTTGAGGAACCACTGAACTGGTCTCCATAGTGGTTGTAGTAATTTACAATCCCACCAACATTGTGTAATGATGCTCTACTTCTCTCCATCCTTGCCGGCATTTACTATTGCTTGTGTTTTTTGTCATTTTGAGTAAAGTTCAATGGGATTTCAGAACTGTGTTTTTAAAATAGTGAAATCATTTTAAGTAGCATGTTAAATACCCAAACCAGCAAGAGAAAGCACAAAAATGTGAAAAACACAACACTAAAATAGAAGCTACATGGAGAGATGGTTAATCCTGCTACTAGTTGATTTTAAAAAAAGGAAATTATCTTTAATAATGTGGGGGAAACTCATCCACTCTATTGAAGGCCCTTAAAGCCAATACCAGGGTTCCTGGAGAACAGATTCGGTCTTAAGAAGATAGAGTCAGCTCCTGTCTGAGTTTCCAGCCCCTCCCCTCAGTTTGCCCTACAAGTTTCATACTTGAACACGAGTCCTTTCCTTAGAGAATGCCTCGCTGGCCAGGCCTGGTGGCAGATACCTGTGAGCCCAGTGCTTGGAAAGCTGAGATAGGAGGATCGCAGGTTCAAGGACAGCTTCAGCAACTTAGTGAGACCCTGTTTCAAAATAAAAAATGCAATAGGGCTGGGGGTGTAGTGCAGAGGTAGCATGCCCCTAGTTCAGTTCCCAGTGTGTGTGTGTGTGTTCTACCTCACTACACACACACGCACACACACACACACATGCACACACGCATATATTCGGATGGATATCTCTTGTTGACTCAGTTTCTCTGCAGAGCTCTGGCACACTGGCTTCCCTTGGATTCCTGCTGTCCTGGTGCAGTGGCAGGGAAAGGACGCCTGACTGAATCAGGAAGTCCACTTCGCTTTCTCACCTGCACCTCCTTCTTGGGGTTCACGTGCCATGTGGTTGGACCGACCCCCACTGTGCGTCACTCTAGCCCCAAGACACCCCGGGGAGTGACACAGTGGGAGCCAGGCCCTCCCCTCTCCCCGTCCTGCCTTCCAACTCTGCTCACAGAATCACAGCACGTAAGAGTTGGAGACAGCCTTGGAGATGATGTCATCTGAGCTCATGCTTCTTTATTTCTGCAGGCACAAATGTAAAAACTCAGGCTCACGCTCCCTTCCTCCGTCCTAAAACTGGGCACACACCCTTGCAAGACTTGGTGAGTCTACTGCAGATATCCTAAACCCTGGGCAAATTGTTCCAAGTGTAGCTTCGACAGCAAAAACCAATGAGGAGCTAGGGTTCGGGGTGGAGGGGTGGGGAGGTGGGATTCTTTTAAAGTCCTGAAATGCAAGCAGAAAGCTGATCAAAGCCGAGATGGATCTCGCCCGTCTCTTCTAATGAGCTGCTAATATCGCAGTGGCAGTCTTGTCAGGGTAATTTGTCACACACGTCCCTGTGTGGGCTGGAGCTCCTCAGAGCCATCTTCCCTAGCCACTGCCACAGGCAAGTTGTCCAAAACAAAGCTCTCAGATGTGACGGAAAGGAGAATGTGTGTGTGGGAGTGCGTAGGGGGGGTGCAGTTAATAGCCACCCATCCACCCCCTTCCCAAGATCGTGCAACTTCAACCACATCTGCCCTAGTAGCTCCAAGGGCCCACTGCTGCCTCCGTTACACCCATGTCCCTGCCAAGACCACAATGCCCACTGTCACAAAGATGGTGTCCACAAAAAACTGCCACCTCCTGAGAAATAACAGGGTGTCAACACGAGTTACCAGACCAATAAAATCGGTGACAAGCAAGACCCCTTGCTGAGACAGCTCGAGGTGATCTCTCAGCCAGGGCAAAGTTCTCCAGGGCAGAATGACTGCCTGTGACCCCACAGGGACCGAGCTGGGGAGTCAGCTCCGGGCTATGTGGCTCACCCGGCTCGTCCATCCATCATCCGGGGACCCTCCGACTCGCTTAAGTGGCTCTCAGGCCAGACCATCAATTGGCTAATGCAGTTGGCACACTGAGCCTCACAAAGCCCCCATTCTTCCTCTCTGCTTTTAACATAAAAAACACCAACAGAACATCTGTTGTGCATAGTCCAGAGAACAAATAGATGTAACAGAATCCAAGGTACCCTGGGTGCCGGGGGCAGATCTAATGACTGTGTCGGGAGCCAGGTTGTACCAGGTCTCTTCTGGACTCAGCCCTTCAGGATGGAAAAGAAAATGCCTAATTTCTCTTTATTTTTCCATCTCTTTAGCAACAGGCCAAATTGTAAAGACGTTGTACTGCACTTTTTTTTCAAGTAAGACTTCTAGATGGTCTATATGCTTATGTATCTATTTATATACACCCTGTTTCAAACAAAAATAGATCGACTGAGCGCTGCCTCATTTCTGGAATAATGTTAATTGCCTGCCCTCTTTGTAAGGGAATATCTTCCCTAGAGCGATGGAGGACTCTAGTCGTACTTGTCCTCGGATGCTCCGGTGGAGGACACTTTTTTTTTTCTTGCGGGGGGTGGGGGGATGTGAGGGAGATACTGAGGATTAAACCCAGGGACATTCTACCTCCAAGCTACTTTCTATTTTCTATTTTGAAACAATGTCTTCCTAAGTTGCTGAGGCTAGCCTGGAACCTGAGATCCTCCTGTCTCAGCCTCCCAAGTACTGAGATTACAGGAGTGTGCCAACACATCTGACTTGAAGGATGCTTTAAATACCACACAGCAGGGCACCTCCATTGCTTCTCAGTGAAGTGAATAGCCCAGGTTGCTGAGGTCACTTTGCAAAATTCATGCGACTAGTGCAAATCCTGCATCCTAAAAACCCAGTGTTTTCCCTGCTATTTTTCATAGTAACTGTATGGGAGTTAAGAAAAAAATGCAAGTCCTGGGAAGCTGTCACTGGCCACAGAGCAGACTCCAGGTTGAAATTCTCAACCCGGGCTAAGCAGGCAGCTGGACGACAGGCTCAGTGCAGGGAGGCAGGGAGCGAGGGTCCTAGCTAGAGATGGAAGTGCAAATGCAGGCTCCACTGGTGAGGACACGTTCAGCAGCTCAGCAGGAAAACAGCTGGGCTAATATGCAGGAGAGCTTGGAAACCTTAGGGACAAATTAGCCCAAGATGAAATAGCAAATTCCAACTTCAGTGTCACCTTGGGAAAAGCTGAGCCAATAGCTTTGTCCCATCACCTTCCGCTGTAGAATTCCTCCAGGTGATCTGCTACACACCCCCACCCCCACCCCTGTCAGGGGACTGAACCCAGGGCATTGCACCTCCTAGCGACACCACCAGCCCTTTCTATGTTTTATTTTGAAACAGAGTCTCTCTGAGTTGCTGAGGCTGGCCTCAAACCTGCAATCCTCCGGTCTCAACCTCCCAAGTATTGGGATTACAGGTGTGCACCACCACACCCGGCTTGGAAGTCACTTTAAATACAGTCCAGCAGCCCAGCCCCATGGTTCCTCTGGCATGACAATGTGCATAGCCCTGTTGACGAGCTAAATAGGATTTCGAAGAAGAGAGAGAACATGGCACAGACAAGTCTCCAGGCCCTCGCCCAGAGATGGGTGATGATGATGTAGGTGATTGAAAGGAAGAGAAATCTCAAGTTGTAAGTGACTTTTCAGGGGGAAGGGCAAGTCGGTACTGAACTACAGAAATAGCCAAGAGGGATGAACAAATATTATCTGGCCCCTTGCGCCACCTTTTCATGCTATTTCTCATTTGGGATTCATCTGAGAAGGAAATGTATAACATGTCAATTCTGCAAGCACATTTTGGAGAAAAGTATTCTTCTAACTAAAAGTTGGGAATCCATTTTGCCCGTTTTCCTCTATTGTACATTGTTTTCCTTGTTCTTCCCAATGCAACTAGAAAAAAAAAAAAAAAAAACACAGAATCTGGATGCTGAAGGTCCAAGTAAGGCAGGGTTTAAAAGTTACCCATTTATTATACACCATGCAAGCAAACAGGAGGCAGAGTACTGAAGGGCTGGAACACATGCCCTCAGCTGAGATATATCTCCAGGTCTTGCAATTTTTCTCGTAGAAAGAATAGTTAGGATGGCTCTCAACCCTCCTTGCCCTGCAGCTGAGTTGATAAATTCCCCTGCTACCTTTGTTGAGATACAAATAACCCAAATAATTCTCAACTGGGGAGAGAGGGGGGGGAGGGAGAGAGAAGAGAGAGAGGAGAATCTATGAATTAATGTTAAATACTCATTGCTCAAATATCTCTAGAGGAAAGTAAGGGAACAAGTTTGGGAAATATCTCATGATTTCACAGACCTAGAATTCTCTGTTTAATTTTCTCTCTAATATCTCTTCTAGAAAAATAGAAAGTAGCAAATGTTTTGAATCAATATATTACTACATGCAAAATCATATACTTACAATGATAAATATTCTTTCTCTCTCTAGCTATATGTATATCTATACTATATATACATATGTGTGTGTATATATATGTGAACACACATATATATATATTTTTTTTGAGAAACCTTCTATTGTTTTAGTGACCTATTGTGACAAATGAAAGTATGAGTTACCTTACATCTAATACTTTTTTCTGTTATTATAGCATCTTTAATATTATGCAGGTAAGACACACTACATTCTTTGTTGCTTCTTGAATTCCCTTTCTCTCCTGCTGGAGTATATCTTTTTTGTAATTTTCTCAGAGAAGATCTATGAATGGTTAAATTTTCTGCAGTTTTTCCTGAAAACATGTTTATTTTTTTCCACCTCTAGGGTGATGGTTTAGCGAGGTATAAAAGTCTAACTTTTATAGGTTGGAAATTGCACCTGGATGTAGAACAGCAATTTCGCTAACAAGGCTGCTAGATGAGGTTTGTGTGAGGTTTGACGAAACAGAGATTGTATTTCATGTAGTAAAAAACTGGAGAGTAGAAATCCTAGACTGGTGCAGTGGCCTAAGATTGACTGGTTGATAGCGAGAAGTCATTGAAAACTTCTACTTTTCTAGTATGTAAACCTTCATGTGTTCTTAGTTCTCATCACCACAAACTACCTTACATACCTTTAGTAATTAAGTTGATATTTCATGCAAGAATAAGGAAATAGTAGAAGAATATATACAGGTTAGCTATGCTATTCTGTTATTTAATTTGAAAAAGAGTGAATTTCCAAAACCCTTCACCTGATAATTTTCTTCTCACATTACATTTTCATTTTAAAGAGAGTGTTAGTTGTTGGGGAGTCTTTGGAAGTAGTTTTAAGTGGCCATATTACTACTTTGAGTAATATTGGGATTTTGTTAGAGGGAACTGAGAATAAGGGCCAGAGTGATGACACACACCTATAATTACAATACCTGGAAGGCTGAAACAGGAGTATTTCAAGTTCAAGGTCAGCCTCAGCAATTTACCAAGACCCTCAGCAACTTAGTGAGCTCCTATTTCAAAATAAAAAACAGGGGCTGAGTGTGGTGACACATGCCTCTAATCCTAGTATTTGGGAGGTTGAGATAGAAGGATCATGGGTTCGAGGCCAGCCTCAGCAACTTCGTGAGACTCTCAGTAACCTAGCAAAACCTTATTTGCAAATAAAAAATATAATGTCTGGGGGTGTAGCTCAGAGGTAGAAAGCCTCTGGGTTCAACTTTTGGTACCAAAAATACATACATACATAACATACATACATACATAAAAATAGAGCTGGAAGTATGGCTTTTAGGTATAATGCTCCTGGGTTCAATCCCCAATACCAAAAAATAAAAATAAAACTAATTGAGAATAAAACAGATCTTATTAAAAACTAGCAGTGTTATCCTCTTGGGTTCACAATTATTTCCTTTCTATATAAGAAATTGGTCCATGACTTCATGTAACATATCATACATGGGGAATCCGACACTGGTCCCTTTCTTTACAGCTTATTCACGCTGAGCTCTCTGGGCCAGTTCTTCATTTGCTGCTGCCGTTGCTTGTCCTCAAATAGTGGAGGACTCTCTCTTGGGAATTTCTGTGACTGCGATTCCCTGTTATCCTGTTGGGTGCCCGTCTGCACTGCTGCTCTATCCGTATCTTCCAGTGAGGAATATATTCGTTGCTTCTCCTGCCTTTGCAATTCAGCTTTCTCCTGTGCCTCTCCTGTCCTCCAACCTCTCCCTGGTCCATGCTCCTTTTGCGGTTTTCCATTTGCATGCCATTAGAATTTCTCACAGTTTCTGGATATCTTGCCATTCTCTTTCATCTTTCCAAGTAAGATAATGCATATGCATTAATTTCCACATATCTGATGCTAGAAGGTGGAGTCAGCAGTTGGTACCTTTCCACCAATTCGAAAACCAATATTCTAAATAATCCATTAAAGGAACATGGTGGGGGGTCTTATAAAAGTACCACAGTGGCTCATTTGGAATAGTTCATAGATAGCAGCCTACATTCTTTGGAAACTTTGGATTATCTTTGTTTAATACTTTCACTGGTGCATTGTAATTACACACCATAGCAAAATTCAAAGTGATCCAAACACACACTCACACAGCACTTTGTGTGTTTCCCTCGGTATCCCACTCTGCTCCCCCACCCCCGGCTCCCCAGACATGCTAATAAGATTGGTAGTGGTACCTTCGAATATCATTCTTTGAACTCTTTATTTAATCGCGTCTCCTTTTCCCACCCTCTCCTCCTCCCTCTCCCAACCTCCTTCCTCTATTCCTACTGGTCTCGCTCCCCATTCATCTCAAGTTCCTTTTGTTTCTCAATTTCTCTCTGGCTTCCACATATGAAAGAAAATATGAGACCCGGTTTCAAAATAAAGAATAAAAAATAGGGCTGGTGGTGTAGCTCGGAGGTAAAATGCCCCTGAGTTCCATCCCCAGTAACGCAAAAAAAGAAAATATATAGCCCTTGACTTTCTGAGACTAGTTAATTTCACTTAACATAATATTCTCCAGTTCCACCCATTTTCATGAAGATGAAATATTATTGTTCTTTTTGACTGAGTGGAATTCCACTGTGTGTGAATACACATTTTCTTTTTTTTTTTTTTTTTTTTTTTTTTTTTTGCGGTACTCGAGATTGAACTCAGGGGCATTCTACCTCTGAGCTATACCCCCAGCCCTATTTTTTATCCTTTATTTTGAAACCGAGTCTCACTAAGTTGCAGAGTGCCTCACTAGGTAGCTGAGGCTGGCCGCGAACCCGGATCCTCCGGTCTCAGCCTCCCGAATGCTGGGATTACAAGCGTGCGCCACCACGCCCGGTCCACATTTTCTTTATATATTTATCTGTTGATGAACACATAGGTTGGTTCCAGGATTTGGCCATTGTGAATTGTGCTGCTGTAGACATAGATATGTATGTATCCCTGTAGTATTCTAACTTTAATTCTTTGGGAAAGACACTCGGGAGTGATATAACTCGGTCGTGTCGTGGTCATATTTCTAGTCTTTTGAGGAACCTCCATACTAATCTCTATAGGGTTATCTTGGTGTGCAAGGTGGACCTTGCCAAGAACAATAGTAATCATCTTTACCTACTCTGGATTCCTCACAGCTAATTGAAGAGGAGGTGTGTTTATGTTCATAATAAGTTAATGGAAGGTACACTCACTTGACTCTAAACACTATAAACTCCCTTAAGAGTATCCTGGTCGCCACCAGCTTCATTTTGAAATGACCACATTCTTCCTGTGACAGCATTATCAGATGTCTAAGTGATTACAGAAGAAAGACATATTAGCTCACTGTATCATAGCTTTAATATCTCTTTTCAGGACTGTTTCATCTTAATTATTATAAACAAACAAGCAAGCATTCTAATGAACCTAAGATGTAAAAGACAGAACATCACCTGCTGTGTTCCTAGTATATGCTCTGCTTATAAACCTTGCCATCCTTCTTGGCAATCTTTTTCTTTCTACTAGATCCAGCAAGAAAGTTTGCAACCTAAGACCTCGCTTTTGCAGCCCTCAGGATCTTGATATTCCCATGGCATAGTGAGCTGCAGAGAAAGCAAGTAGAAATTAAGATGACAAAAACAAATGCCAGAGTAGAAAACTCTGCTCTCCAGACCCTGCAAATCTCCAGCTGCAATCCAGAGAGATGCCCACTTTGCATATTTCTCCAGTAAGCTCCCTTAAGTGTACCCCAGCACCAGCAGCTTTGTTATGAAATGACCCCATTTTTCCTGTGGGTTCCGGAGAAGGGAGCCTGAAATGACCCAAGGGATAGGATAATGGTCCCAGGAAGACCATTTAAAGAAATGAGGTTGCTCTAAGCTTATTTAAATTTCATCTCCTTCGTAAAAATTTCCTGATTACCTGCCTCTAACTGAGGATGCTTCTCTAGTTCTCTGAATTCCTAAAGCCCTTAGAATATATTGCATATTCTTATTTTTAGCTCATATTCATAAGTACCATTTTATGGCCCTCGCCTCTCCCTCTGAAGGATCATCGTCAGATGCTTGGGGTAACGGTCCTCCAGTTCTGGGAGTGATGGAACGGGACCTAGACTGCTGGATGCAGAGAGACAAGGACTTCGGAAATATTCATTCACTTAACTTGGGGAAAATGAAATAATTATTGGCCTGAAGCCAACAAAATTCTATGTAAAGAAAGTTGAGCTATTTTTGATGTCCACAGGGAACTAAACAGAAAGAGTCTGGCATAAGTTGAGGCAGGAGAGATTACTTCAGTCAGACTCAGAACATGTGCAAAAGACCTCAGCAGCTGTGGGTGGGGCAAAGCAGAGTGCATTGTCCCAGGGAGTGCTGGTGACTGCGAGATTATTAACCGGCAGCTTCCTGGGCAGGTGGGAGGCTGCGTCCTGACTCGGTTTGACCTAGACCAACCTAAACCACGGGCTCATGGTGTAAAGTAGGCAATAAAATGGTTACAAAATAAATTCAACGCAGGGAAAGTTTTATATAAGCAACATTATTATTATTTTGGGAGGGTACTGGGGATTGGACTCAAGGGCATGCTACCTCCAAGCTACACCCCCAGTCCTATTTTTATTCTTTATTTTGAAACAGGGTCTCACTAAGTTGCAGAGGGCCTCACTAAGTACCTGAGGCTGGCCGTGAACCAGGATCCTTCTGTCTCAGCCTCCCAAGTACTGGGATTACAAGGGTGCACCACCGTGCCCAGCCATAAGCAACATTATTGAGGTTGCTTAAAATATACTGCATGTACAATGAGATGTACCTATTTAAAGTATATCCAATAAGTTTGGACAGATGTATATGTTTAAGTACCCAACATCCCAGATGAGACGCAGGGCGTTTCAAGAGTCCAAAGGGTCCTGGCTGCTCCCATAGTTACTCCCACCCTCTCCTCACTGTATCTCCAGGTAGACATTTTCCCAACATTTGGAATTGTCTATCTTTTTCATCTTGGCCATTCTGGTGGAAATGTAGAGGCATCTCATTGAAATTTAAAATTTTTTGATCTGACTAATAATGTTGAGTATCTTTCACAAATTTGTTGGCCATTCATTTATCTTACTTTGTGAATTATCTGTTCAAGTCTTTCCCCATTTTAAAATTTGATAGTTGGTTTTATTATTGCATTGAATATGTACTTTATATATTCTGGATGTAAGTTCAGGTATAGTTACTGCAAATACTTTTTCTCAGTCTTTTATTTGCCTTTTCATTTTCTTAATGTTATTGGTTGGTTGGTTGGTTTGGTTGGTTGGTACTAAAGATTGAACCCATGGACATTCTACCACTGTGCTACATTCCCAGCCCTTTTTATTTTTTATTTTGAAACAGGATCTCACTAAGTTGCTAAGGATCTTATAAGTAGCTGAGGCTGTCCTTGAGCCTGCAATCCTCTTGTCTCGACCTCTCAAGTACTGGGATTACAGGCATGCACCACCATACCTGACTTAATGGTATCTTTTGAAGAACAGTTTTTAAAACTATTTTAATGAAAGCCATTAATTTACTTACTTTTTTAATGTTTAGTGCCTTTTGTGTCATATCTGAGAAATGTTTTCTTTTTCTGAAATCACAAAGATGTTCTATGTTTTCTTTCAGATCAATGATCATCAGCCTTTTTTAATAAAAATTCATATAATTAATACATTTGCTTTATGGGCCATATGTAACTGTTACAGCTACTAAACTCTATCGGACCGCAGTTTATCAGTTCTTGTTTAGAAGTATTATAGGTTTAACTCTTGTGTTTAGGACTATGATTCACTTCCAATTAATATCAGAGTATGAGATTATTTTTTTTTTTACATTTCACCATATGTGTATATAGACATTCCAGTAACATTTGTTGAAAAAACAAATTTTCCCCATTTAAATTTCCCACTAAATGGCACCATTTACAAAATCAACTACATGAAGGTGAAAATATTTCGGGACTTTCTATTCTGTTCAATTGATGTATTTGCCTACCCTTATGTCTGAACCACAGTGTCTTGATTAATTTAGCTGTACAGAAATTCTTGAAACCTGAGAGCACAGCACATCAACTCTGTCCTTTTTATTTTTCCAAATTATCTTGGCTATTATAGGCCTTTTGCTTTTCTGATATAAATACTAAAACCCGCTTTCTAGCTGAGATTTTGGTTAGAGTTGAATGAAATCTATTGCATAATATGGGAAGAATTGTCACATTAATGATAGAAAATCTTCCAATTCATGAATATATCTCTCCATGTATTTAGGTCCTTCAACTTTCTCTTGGGTTTGTTTAATAATATTTAGTTCAAAGGTCTTAAGTATATTTTGTTAAATTTCTCTAAGTATTTCATGTTTGAGATCCTAATATAATGCATGTTTTCATTTTGATTTCCAATTTTTCAACTCAATTACTATTTCATAGAAGTAAATTTGATTTTTTTAAAAAGTTGAGCTTATATTCTGTTTTTTTTTTTTTTTTTTTTTTTTGCGGTACTGGGGGTTGAACTCAGGGGCATTCTACCTCTGAGCTATACCCCCAGCCCTATTTTTTTTATTCTTTATTTTGAAACTGAGTCTCACTAAGTTGCGGAGTGCCTCACTAGGTAGCTGAGGCTGGCCGCGAACCTGGATCCTCCGGTCTCAGCCTCCCGAATGTTGGGATTACAAGCGTGCGCCACCACGCCCGGCTAAAGTTGAGCTTATATTCTATGAACATACTAAATATATCTTTTAACTGGAGCATATTTGGGGGTAGATTCCTTAAGATATTTAATATACACAATCATGTTTTCTATGAATTAAAATAGATGGCTTATTCCATTTCATGCTATGAGTCTTTTTTTCCTCTTACTTTCCATCACTGGCTAGAATCTTCATCCTAGTACTGAACCCAAGTGGAGAAAGCAGACATTCTTATTTCCTTCTTGGTCTTAGGTGGGATGCATGAAGTTTTTTTCATTTTGCATTATTTATGTTGACTCTGGGTTTATCATGGATGGCCTTTGTTAGATTCAGAAGTTGTCTTCTTTCCTATTTGCTGAAAGATTTTGCTCTTTTTAATCATGAATTAGTATTATGCATTGTGAAATGCATCTTACATGTTTTACTGAGATAGCATACACTTCCTGCTTTATTTTTCATTGTTTAAATTTTTTTGTTCTTCAGGTCTGGAGAGTTTGCTGAGTGGTAGAGCACTTTTCTAGCATACCTGAGGCCTTGGGTTCAACCCCCAGCACTGCAAAAACAAAACAACAAAACCTTTAAATTTGGTCAGTTGTATCAATTGATATTCAAATGTCTTTAAATCAGTCCTGTATTTCTCGGGTTAACCCCACGTAGTCATGATTTATTACACTCTTCATATATTGCCAGATTCTAGTTACTAATATTTCCTAAGTATTTTGGCATCTACATTTATGAGAGATATTGGTCTATAGTCCTATTTTCTTAATCTCATCTGTTTTTGATATTAGAGTACTCTGAACTCATGAAATGAGTTTTGGAGGATTCTTTCCTCTTCTATTTCCTGAATAATTTTGTGTAGGATTGAACATTATTTATCTCTTAAATGTTTCATAGAATCTACCTATAAAATCATCTGGGCCTAGATTTTGTGGAAAACTTTTAGTTATAATTTTAACTTATTTATAGAAAAAGGACATTCATTCTTCTCTACTTTTTCATCAGTCTAAGTAATTTGTGTTTCAATAATTCTCCTATTTCATCTTGGTCAGAAATTAGCAATTTCTATACAGGAACTGTACTAAACATTTTCGTTTCTGTGGGCCACACAGCATCTGTGGCAATTAATCAGCTTGGTTGCTTATAGCGTGAAAGCAAGCACACACAATATATAAGGAAATGGCTTTGAATAGATTCCAATAAAACTTTATTTACTGAAACAGGTAGTGGGCCAGATATGGCCCATCGCCATGGCTTTCCTGCTCAGATCAAATTTATGGCAAGAGTTATTTGTAGTATCCCCTTATTAATCTTTTAATGTCTGTAATAGCTAGAGTGATATTCCTGATATTGATAATTTTCCCTTTTTTGATGAATAAAGACAATGATTTATCAATTTTACTGATTTTTTTTATAAAGAATTGTCTTTGAGTTTTATTTATTTTCTCCATTTTTATGTTTGCTTTTTTATTTCTTTGGTGCCTGCTTATCTTTATCATTTTATTTCTTCCATTTGCTCTGGGTTTATTTGCTTTTCTTTTTCTAGCATGTTAAGCTGGAAGCCTAAATCATAATTTTGTTTTTTTCTTCTTTTAATATTAGCCTCTAAAGCTTTGAATCTTCCTCTGAACACTGACTTAGCTGCATCTCACATTTTTCTTGTTTTGCGGTAGTGGGGATTGAACCCAGGGACACTGTACCTCCGAGCTACACTTTCAGTCCTATTTTTTTTTTTTAATTCTTTATTTGGAAACAGAGTCTCACTACGTTGCAGAGGACTTCACTAAGCAACTACAAATCTACTATCCTCCTATCTCAGCCACACAAGTATGTGTGCCACCATACCTGGCTTGTTGCATTTTTATTTTGATTTAATTAAAAATGTTTTCCATCTTTCTTTGTAATTTTTTCTTTGACTTGTGACTTGTTTGGAAGTTTATTATTTAATTTCCAAATGTTTAAAGAATACGTTAGATATTTTTCTGAAATTGATTTCTAATTAAATTCCAATGTGATCAAGAATGTTCTTTCTACCATTTTAATCCTTTAAAGTTTATTGAGATATTTTATGATCCAATTTTGGGTCATTCATGGTAAATATTCCATATGTACTAGAAAAATGCATGTTCTGCTGTAAGTGGGTACAAATTTCAGTGGTTTATCAATGTTGTTCAAGTCTTCCATATTTCAACTGATTTTTTGTCTCCTTGTTTTATCTATTATAAGGCAAGAGGAAACTCACAAAGATGCTTATCAATTTGTCTGTTTTTCTTTCCAGTAAAGTTAGAATTTGCTTCATCTATTTTAAAGCTCTATCACTAGTTATGTACACACTTATGGTAATTATCCTACTTAAAGAATTTTTATCAGCCAGGTATGGTGCACATCTGTAATCCCAGTACTTGGGAGGCTGAGACAGGAGAACCGTAAGTTTGAGGCCAGCCTCAGCAATATGGCAAGACTTTCAGCAAAAACTGTGTTTCAAATAAATAAATAAGTAGAAGATTTTTTATCATTATGAAATGTTACTCCTCAATATTTCTTGTTTTGAAGTTCACTTTGTCTGATATTACTATATCTATTCCAGCTCTATTTTGATTATTCTTTGCACAGTCCACAATTTTCTATAATTTTTATATTAATCCAATTTTAAAGTGGATTTCTTGTAGACAGTATGTATTTGTGCTTTGATCCAGGCTAACAATTAAATTAAATTAAATTAAACTATTTAACTTAAATAGTTTATATATCTATCATTAATATAAACATAATTCTAGCCAGGTTAAAATCTATCATATTGCTGCATATTTTCTATCTATACATTTGTTTTACTGTCCTTTTTCCTCTTTTCCCAACTTTGAGTATTTTTTTTTTTTTTTTTTTTTTTTTTTTTTTTTTTTTTTTTTTTTTTTTTTTTTTTTTTTTTTTTTTTTTTTTTTT